>WOGP01002181.1:0-17233 GCA_015342065.1 Leptinotarsa undecemlineata
AAAAGTCGGGGTACTGCAAAATCTAATTGTTCATTAACAGATTTTTGCAGGTATCGAAACATTCCAAAAACTCTGCATTATGTTCAATTTTTGCGCATTTCTTCAGGCATTTGGTTAATGGTTTCGTAAGTCTAGCGAAATTATTAATGAAGCGTCGTTAGTAACCCAACAGATCCAATAATCCTTTGATCTGTTTGGTGGTTTTTGGGACAGGAAAATTTTTGATGGCTGTGATTTTATCTGGATTTGGCTTGACACCTTCGGGAGTCACGACGTGTCCCAGATAGGCTACTTTTTTTCGAAGGAATTCCGACTTATCCAGCTGAATTTTGAAGTTTGAGCTTCTCAGCCTGTTGAAGACAGATTTAAGGCTCTCAAGGTGTTTTTGGAGGGAAGTCAAGAAGATAATAATATCGTCGAGGTATACCAAGCACTTTTCATTCTGGATACCACGAAGGATATTATCCATTAGCGCTGAAAGGTAGCTGGCGCCTTTTTCAAACCAAATGGCATCCTCAAGTACTCATATTGGCAATGTTCTGTATTGAAAGCTGTTTTATCAATATCTTCCTCTTCCATTTCAATTTGATGGAAGCCACTGGCCAGGCGAGTGTTGTGAAATACTGGCATTTCCCCAGTTTGTCCAGAAGATCTGTGATGTTAGGTGAAGGGTATTTGTCATCTATCGTTTTCTCATTGAGCTTGCGATAGTCAACAACAACCTTCCATTTTTGCTTCCCAGAAGCATCGACCAAGAAAATTGCTTGGCCTAATAATCATCTCAAAATCGATTCAGAAGTTCCACAGTTCCAGCTTCAGTAGATTCACTCGCACCTGCTTCATACAAGTAGGTAGACAGAAAGATGAATTAGCACTTCTCTCTTTTTGAATATTTATTGTTGATGTATCAGTAACTTCATATAGGGTCTTCAATGACGCTCTTCCTAGTGTGAAATTTAAATAAAATAGAAGTGTTTGAGAGACCCATTGTCCATAAATCAGTATGAGTTTGATCGATGGCATTGGTTATGTTGGCTCTGAGGACTGCTGTGGTTTGTGGCTTGTTCACATATACAAGCGTCTTGAGAAAATCTCACAAGACAAATTCCATCGGGATCAAATCGCTGCTGAACATATAATTCAATTCACGCAAAATAACTTGGTGATCATGGATCTATAGTGCTCGCCGGTAATGATGGCCAGGCCAACGTAGTTTTTGAATAAATGTGGACCGATGAGGCCGTCAGCCCAAAATCCACACCAAACAGTGATTTTTTCGGAATGCATTAGACGCTCTTGGATCTCATGTGAATACTTATCGTTCCAAGTCCGATAATGTTGATTGTATACGTACCTATCCACTCAGAAATGGTCAACGTTGCTAAAGATGATTTCTCGATCAAAATTAGGGTCAATTGCCAACTGCTCCAATGAATACACGTCTTTGTATATGGTCAGTTCCTGGGCCAGATGAATTTTGTATATTTGCAGGTCCAAGTCACGATACAAAATTCACCAAATTGTAGTCTATGAAAGTTTTCATGCGTGATGCGAAATCGATCGCCTCCAATTCTCCTGCAGAGTCTCACAGACAGTGGCATTTCGTCGAAGTACAGGTGTTGCCGATCGTTTACTGAACCAATGGGCTCAAATGTATCCACTACATTGCGATAGAATGAGTATGACTATCATTTAATGTGCGAAGTGAGCGGTACGTTGCCTGAACAGACCATTTTAATAAAACCGTTTCGCTATTTGCAGACGTTCTTGAATGCTATAGCCATCCTTGGTGATTTGGCAAAACAGATAGAATGAATGACCGTAAGATGGCCGTATAGTTTATTTTTCCGCAGAATTGTTAGTAATAGAGGTACTACGTTTTATATTAATATGTTAGATTTGATTATTAACGATTCAAATTATGTTGTATACTTTTTCATTGGCTGTAGCTGAAAGGAACATTATATTGGTCGGAAACGAAACATCCGAGGAAAGCAAATTATTCAAGGAATCCGTCAAAAGTTTATAAATATGCATAGGAAGTGATTTATAAAGATGACCGTTATCAATTGTCCAAGTTTGAAAGTCCCAATATAACATATCTCAAAACCCTTTCTATTATCGTATTATACATACAATACTATGAGTTATAAAAATATCACACAAGCATTTATTATAAATGGAACAATAGAACAAAAATAGAACAATCAAACAGTTGAAATTGTTTTTACTTTTGAATTTTGATTAGGAATTCTGAATCTTTCAAGTGTGAAGAAATATCGAACCTTGTCAAAACAATGGGAGCTATGAAAGAAGGCCAAATTATGTCTCTTATGATTGGCAGAAAGAAATTGTGGAAACCTTCCATTTGGTACCCTCTAATTTAGTAAATAAAATTAATAAGGCCTATTGCATCGATATATTCAATACCTTCATTTATCCACCTGGAACTCAATGAACACTCAGTGTTCAATACCCTAAATTGGGCATTTGAATAAGTTTGCAGGTGAGACATCAGTGAGTTTTTTGATTACTTTGCAATGGTCTGCATTCGAAAAACATACATAATACAAGTGGATGGTAGACCATTTGTAAATAATGGAAGTGAATTGGAATGAATTAGATGAAAAATATCGACAATGTTTTCATTATATTTCATGTTTGAAACGATTCTCTCAAGTAACTGGTTAATTATTTAAAAAATTTGGTATTTCATTCATACATCGTGAGTGTTTTTGAAAACAATTCCTAGTCGTCTTCATTTTTTTTCTATTTGATTCACAGTAAAATGTTGTTTAGTTGTTATCAGAATACTTTTTATGCAAAATCCTTGCAACGATTTTGAAATTTTACTGTGAACGAATAAGAAGGAATACTTTATCGCATGACAAGTATTTAGTAATATCCAAAAAGCATTAGGTCGGGTGGTTGCTTGTTGATTAGCGTCAGTGGTTCGTTGAACTCATTCAAACCATCATTATATGAAGTTTCATTATATTCCAGCTACGATAATCTTTATCTTCACGGCGTATTTTCGACCCGTGCTGAAAAAACCAGTCGACTTTTAAAATCTGGTTGGGTATTCTCAATACATATCTCGATACATATCTTAGTGTCTAAGAAGGCTACAAAATTGTCTTTTTTCAATTCGACTGTGAATTTCAGATTTGAGTGAGAGCTTTGAACCACATCAATAATTTACATTTTTTTATTTTTGGGTATTGAAATGATGGATTTATTAAAGTCCAAAACGTTGGTAAAAAACTAAATTGTTCATCTATGAAATTTTTTTATCCATTTCCCAACCAATAGATAAAACCGCATTCGAAAATATTTTTGGTCACCAAATCAGGCAAAGATAAAATATTATTTCAACATGCTATATAATATACTATATGTTTTGCAAGAAAACCATTCCATAGACTTCAGTTCATTTATTAGTTAGACAAGTTAGCAACAACAGATACCCAGATGCATATAAGAGTGTAGAAATAAGTAAACATAATAACGATGGTAATAATATAGTATAATAATAGTGTACTATATAACTTGTTGAAATAATGTTTCAGTTATTAGATTTACCTGACTGTTACATAAGGACACATTGTAAAATTAATTCAAGAATAGTAGATAAGGCAATATTGTGAAATTAATTTTAAGATACTTCACATGCAGGTATCTATGGCATAAATAAATATAGCTTTGTAAGTATGGTTATTTTGATCTTCCTTTCTGCCTGTCTGTTTTTCCGTTAACCAGCTGTCGCACCCCTACGAACGACAACCCTCAGAAGTCGAAACTTGTGCGAGCTAAGGATTCACGAGGTCTCACCTTTTAACGTGTGATTCCTAACACGGTTTGAGCGACAGCAAGTGAAGATCGATCGTTCAGACTAGGGCTTGAACCACTGACCAACACGGCAGTCAATTCGGGTGAGTGAACAAAGCACCCACGCCGAACCGCTTGGCTATCGACCGACCTCTTGAAGATGACCACTTGGTGATTGAAACATGTGTCGAAGTGTTAAAATAACGGTTTGGTGTTAGAAAACAAACTCGAGTAATTCATAGATTCAATAGTCTAAACAGGCTTTAACAACGTTATAGGAAATTATGAATGGACTGACCCGTAACTTGGATAGATAGATAGCTAGCACTTTATTTCCAAGAGGTATTCACCCAATTACAGGTAATGTACTAAGGTGTTGATGAAAATATATGCAAAACAGTATAATATGTTAAAGAAAAAGATTGCTTCAACTAAAAGAAAATAAGTAGAAATAGAAATATATCACAAGAAGCGAAAAGAAAACGGGATCACAGTTAAAAGTTTCTAGTGAGAATACATTTCAAAATGAAACTTTGGGAACTATGATTAACTATCGCACATATCACATATTGAATTACAGTTATTACAAAGTATTGACACTGGTGTTTTCAAACTGTTATTTGTTCTGACAAGATCACAGCAAAATGTCGTTTGATATCTGGAATTAAGGCGTGGGGTGCGGAAGTTGATCATTTGTAAAAGAGAGCACACGAGATCTTATTGTTTAGCAGTTTGTGAAGAAAGGAGATTGCGACAAAAAGTCATCGTGTATTCAGAGATATTACATTAAATTAATTCCTATGACCTTGAAAGACAGATATTTCAAAAATATTTTTGAACATCATCAATATGATGTATGTGGAAATTGAGAATTGGATACCATATTAATTCGCCGTATTCTAGTTTAGACCTCACTTAAGCACTAGACAGTGTTATAATCGTGTTAATATTCTTGAATTCTCTGGTAGTCCTTATGATAAAGCCCAACATTAGATTCGCTGATGAAATAGACTGGTCTATGTGGGAAGTGAAAGTGAAATTATAATCAAAAGTGAGATCTGTCATCTCATTTACTCGACTAACTGGCATGCAGTCGATAACATGAAAAAATTCTATTGTATTCTTTTTTTTCTAGAAAATGATAAAATGTAACATTTCGATATGTTGAAACGTGAATGATTCTTGGAACATCAGTTGAAAACTAAATTGATTTCATTTTGTAAAATTAAGCAGTCTTCATAGTTGTCAATTACTTCGGAGAGCTTTAGATCATCAGCGTAAAGAAGTTTTGGGCAGTTCAGTTGGATAAAAATTCATTGGTGGCAATTATGAAGCTACGGGTTTAGCAAAATGCGTCTGGAATAAAAAAAATGTATGTTAAAACTGTTTAATGAATATAATCGTTAGTAATAGGAGATGTCATTCTTCTCAGGAATTTCTTTAGGTTCCGAATATGTCATTATTATAAATATCTTTCCACTTCTACTATCGATGAAATGCTTCGGATACTGCATCACAATGGTATATCTCATATCATCAAAATTCCACGTCGCGTCTCCGTCTATTCATTTTCATTCATTTCTGTGTTCTGTACCTTTTTCATTACTATGCAAAGTCCACAGAGTCCATTTCAGACACGTTTTGTTCCGCAGAATTCACGTACCGATGCAGAAAACAACTGCAAACAATAAAATTATGTTACCGAATATCATAAATTTGGCATGATAAAATCTGAAATACAATGAAATGTATGACGGAACAATGGAATACTTTATTGGGGGCTGTCAAAAGGATACCGCGATAGTTTGACGATTTGTTGAACGTGCGGAACCCATCACGTGCTTTTTTATCAATCACAAATATCAGGTGTCACTTCAACACCCCATAGGCGTAGTGAATATCAATTGTTATCAAATCGATTCGAAAATTCACGTAACGAAATATATTGCTTACATTTGCTAAGAGATATTTTGCCTGATAAAATCCAAGTTAGATGTTGGTTAATTTAAGTTTTCGACGTATGATTACTGGAGACATTTTGTAGGATATTTTTGAGTTTAATGAAGTAATAATTGAAACGAGTTGTTCACATTAACAACCCTCAGCCAAAAATTGACCTTCGGAAGAGCAATTATCCACTTGATTTATAAAAATATCTCAAAAATTATTTTGTTCCAGTTTGGATGCCCGAGACGGTCCTATAGACAAAGCCTCTCATCTAGCGATGAGTGATGACCTGGGATCTCGAAGCTACTTCATCACGGAAGATGAGCCATCCAAAGCCAGATTACGGATTCAAAACATCAACATTCACGACCAAGGAGTATTCAGATGTCGAGTGGACTTCGTCAATTCTCCCACAAGAAATTTTCAGGTCAACTTGACTTTAGTAGGTTAGAGTTGCATTACTGTGATTGTCAAAGTCATTAGCTCTAGTGAAGTTTGAGTCATTTTTTATGAATCTAAGGAATATTACATGATATTGAATCGTATTTGATAAGTCTTCATCTTTTTAAAAAAACATTTTGAAACTGAAACTTGAATTGAAATTATTAAGTTGGAAGTAATTTGATATTACTTCGATATATCAATTAAGAATCTCATAGTAGTTGATTCTTGTTATTTCAGAACTTTTCTCTATAAATTTTTTTGATAACCTTGTCTGTCGCAAGAAACATGAGAATAACCGTCTCGAAGTGTTATATGTTATATTACAACAAACACGTTCCCTAGTTTGATCGTGATTGTTCATTTGCTCGATTTCAGATCAGCCCTCTGCACCAAGAATATTTGACGCTGAAGGGCGAGAAATCAAAGTGAACCATCCAGCCGGACCCTTTCTGGAGGGATATGAGTTGTTTCTTTCATGTCAAGTTACTGGAGGTGGGTTGAGACCTGTTTACAAAGTGCTTAAGTTTTGATAAAACTACTTATGTTGTCCATGGTGTTGTTTGCAAAAGATGGAGAAAATGTCATATATATGTACATAAAATATTCAGGAGAATTTGACTAATATAATCACTCATTACTATCCCAGTCAATTATTGTTGGAACTTTTGCGACACGAGAACGAATTAACGAGAAATTGAAGTTTTTGGATTATAATATTTTGTTTGATTTTCTTCGAAGTAAATCACCAGTGGTTACGAAATATTCAGTTGGTGCATCTATAAATTAGTATCATAGAACACAAGTATTCATAAAACACCCAATGCAAACGAACTGACAACTACACACAGTGAAGTTTTGTTGATTTTATTGTACCGAGATTCAAAATATGAAGTGTTAATTCCTGTATTGATGAGCTTTGTTATTCTTGGATTTGAATAATGTAAATGATTAAAGAGGTTAGCTGGAAAATCACAATTATATTTATAGATTCTGTTAGTGATTTTAAATCAATTTATATCATATTAGACAATGAAATTCCGAACTAATGAAATGTTTGTACCTACTATCGGTGAAATGTAGTTTATAAATTTGAAAAATTATAATCATGTTTTTGAATATAAATTTTTTGTTCCAAACGCAAAGAATGAGAAATTTTTTACCTAGATGATTAATGTCAGTTTTCTCATTCAAGCATGAATGTGATTGTAAGGTGAAAGCCGTTTCTAGAAAGAGTATTTTGTATTTATTATGTTTAATTGCTTGTATTCTTTTGACACTGAAGTCCATGAAGTGATCTTCTTTATTTTCGTGATTACTCAAAGCACATCTTTTTGTCTCAGTATTCAATTACTTTCATAAGTTATTCTAACTGTTGATAATCTTTTTGCTTGTCCAATATATTTTTCATTGCAATTGGAGCATGATATATAATAAATTGAGTCTGAACAATGAGTTTCGTCTTTTGTTTTCGAAAATATAGATCCAATAGTTGAAATTATTTTGTTTCCAAATTCGATATTCTCAAACGGTTTGAAAATTCTGGCCAATCTGAGCTTGATTTCTGTTTATTACTATTCAGCTGGGATAAAATATTATTATCAATATTGTTTTGTTAAGTAAAGTTTTGCATAAGGATTTATATTTATTGACTTTCCTCCAGAATTTTGGAAACAGTTGAGTTCAACAATCTATCCGGTTGGTTGGTAGCCAAGTGGTTCGACGTCGGTGCTTCGTTCACTCACTTGAATTGACTGCCGTGTTGATCGATGATTCAAACCCTGATCTGAACGATCGATTTTCACTTGCTATCGTCCAACCCGTGTTAGGAATCCAACGTTGAAAGATAAGACCTCGCAAAAGTTTCGACTTCTGAGAGTTGTCGTTCGTAGGGGTGCGACAGCTGGTTAACGAAAAAACAGATTTTTAACAGATTCTTAAACATCTTTTATCAGCATAGCCTCACTGATGAGTTCTGTTATAAGTCGAAACAACATTTTCCGATGTTGGGTCATCAATGGCTTGTTTTTGCAAAACGATACTCGAATTCATTTCTCACATATTTATCAAGTCTTATCGAAACAATTATTTTTGATTTCTGAAATATGCAAATCATCTTGGGATGTCAGTATCCGCATATTTTTACTAAACAATAACTTGTATGTATTTTACTGATACGGACTTCAATTGTCTGAATCGATTCTTATATGATTCGAAATCTATCAAAGAAAGGAGACATCAACGTGAAATAAAATACTATAACAAATTTGAAGCCGCCCCTGACCGATATGTCGGCCAGCAAACAAACATACATGACATGACCGCAAAAGGAATGCAGTCGGCAACCGCCGATTAAACTCTAGTTGAGTACCGAAACAACTATAGAATTCTAGAACGATCGTTATCGATATATAAGGCGGCTTCTCGTCCCAAGAGAGCAGTTCAGAAAGTGGGTCGAGCGGTTAAACAAGGAACTAAAATAGTGGAAATAAATTAGGCATTACTTGCTGATTGTTGTGAATAAATTAGTTTGTGATAGTGGAATATTGTTGGAAATTAATTTGTTTGATGGTGATTGACAATGTCTCATGTTGTATTTCATCATTTCGGACTTCCATTGTCTAATATAACATAAATTGATTTGCAGGGTTATGAAATCAATTTATGGAAATAAATTTGTTTAAGACATTTCATTATTTAATTTGCTACAATACAACAAAACGAAAGGAATAATCAAAATAGAAGATGAAAATGATTACAAAATGGAAATAAATAAAAAGAATAGAAATAAAAATTGAGAGGGAATTGAAGAAATAGAGGAGATATTCCAAACCAAGTTACTTTACGACGTTTCGATTGTCATTATCCACAATCGTCATCGAGTGATGACATCACCCAATGTGCTACTCAATGTGATTTAATTTGTTATTTCAACAATTTTGAAACATATTGGAGTCATATCAAACAATGGAAGTCCGAACCATTAAACATTATTAACCACTTTCACCACTATTCGATTTCAAGGTCGACCAAAACCAACTCTCACCTGGTGGTATAATGGAACGATACTGGACAGTGTGATAGATTCGAGTAGGGCCTCCCAGACCACTGTCAATCAATTGGTGATAGCAAATACTCCCCGGCGTTTCAAGAAAGCCCGTATCGAATGTCGTGCTTCATCTTCAGAGACAGCTGGATTCATCTCAAGAGAGGTACCTCTAACAGTATTTTGTGAGTATTACTTAGGAAGTGTATCCATTTTCTTGTTTCCAAATTGACAATTACTGAGTGTTTTACACATTATGAAATTTTATCCTAGTCTGATTTTTTTTCATGAAAATATTGTTTTCAAGTTACAGAAATATCAACGTGATGAATTTGTAGTTATAGAAATAATTATTAATATTTGATTGGATGGTATATTTCATTTTGCTTAGTTTCAAAATTGGCAGTAATAAAAAACATTGTGTTCATGAAAGACGGAGCTCATGATATATCATTATTATTATTGTTTCATCGGTTCGTTATACATTGGAATGCAGTTATTTGTTTGTTCGGGAACAATTTTCCGGAAGATCTTCCGATTAGAGTTCATATTTCTTTCATTTTTACACTTCAGCTTCCTATTCATCCTAACTGCCAATGTATTGGTTTGAAGGAAGGAATTTGCGATATTTTTTAAGTTTTGGATTTTGTAACCGAATCATGTAATATTCACACCAAACAAGAGTAATGTTCAATGACACAATACATATTTTTCACTACTGTTGATATATTGTTTTAAATTAAAACAGAATGAAGAAAGTATGATGCTCCAAAATTTCAAACGTTTCCAATAGCCCATAATGACTAATATATGTAACAGTTAGAGCTCCATTCATTAGTGTATTCACCAAACTGACAAACAGTGGAGCTCGCTATATTAAAGTGTGAATTTTCCTTCGAAAACTCGGTATCACCTTGTTGGATGACCTTTTCTATATATGATGTATTTGGCCGATATTTGATGAGAATCCTCAACTTATTCGAATGAAACTTCATTATGAGATTTTCATTGGACATTTTACAAAATGGGAACACGAGTTTTGCTATACAATAACTCGCCTTTTCATATTTGCAAAATTATTGCCACCCCATCCCATAAATGATGACAATTTAAATCATATGGCCTTCTAACTAGGTAATATTGGATAATTCCATTTAAAAATTTTTAAAAGAGATATCACCAACTCATCAAATGAAGATGTATCATTTTTGTTTCACATAATGATGATATACATTATATGACTTTCTACCTACTTGATATCTAATAATTTTCACTGAGTCTAGGTAAAGACTGATTGTAAATATAAACAAAAAAAATAATTAAATTTTATCTGATCATTCGGTAAATTTTTATAATTCTCACATCTATCAATTTGTAAGCGTTCCGATTTAATGGGTCATCAGAGAAAGGGATGTTATGAATTCATACTACTTATCAAAATGGAATTTCGATATTATAGATACAAAAAAATATTTGATGGTTTTGTATCTCTCAATTCAACATTAAACTTCGTCGAATTGAACAGTACATCTATCATAAAAGAATATGAAACTAGTTTCATATAGCTGAGAACATTTTGATTATTATTATCATATGGACTTTTATAAATTTTTTTGAGAGTTCAGTTGGAGATTATAACATGTTTGATTTCATTTTTCACCAGTTCATTTCACTAAGAACCAGTCCAGAAATGCAGTCCGCAACCGCCGGTAAAACTAGTTAGAGTAGAGGTAGAGTATCGAACCGACTACAGATTTCTAGAAAGAATCGTTATCTTTATAATCCCGGATTCCCGACCCAAGAGAAAGTTCAGAAAGTGAATCGAGCGCTTAAACAAAAAATCCAAATAGTGGAAATAAATAAAGCGTTAGTTGCTAAGTGTTGTAAATGAATTAGTTTGTGATTGCGAGTGACAGTCAACTAATTAATCTGAACAAAGAAGCTCTATGTTGAATGAATGTTCGAGAAATTTCAACTTGTTATTGAAAGTGAAGATATTGAGATAAGTGTACACTTGAACTTTTCTCAATAATTCCATTAGTCACCAAACAAAGTTTTGAATATTAAACATGGAAAGCAAAAACCTGAAAAGTATAGACAAAGTAAGGAACGCATTCGATAATCAATTACTAAATTATAATGAGAAATGCAATTTATTTCCGAAAAAAAATTCCAAGTAACATCAAAACAAACATTCAAATCACCTATCCATTCTTTTCAAATGCTCAGATTGAATTCTGCGTATCCTCTGAATCCTCGTGTGTAGCAAGCTGTTCCATTTTCCCTGCATGAAGTCGCTTTCCTGAACAAACTCATATTCGAATCTCTCTAGAAAAATAACCTCTTGGAAGTTAAAATCAATTGATGTCGATTCCATTACCATATTTTATGGTTTTTCTTCATTTTTGCTCACATAAACATTCATTGCTCTGTTTGCTATTGAATAAGACTTCTGGGAAATAGAACGTAGGTGTATTTGTGCTCATTTCATATATGGAGTTGTACAGTTTCTATTTTGAATTTGTTTCCATCGTTTCATTGCAACCTAGGGCTTTCCGTAGCTTTATTCATTTCTGCATGGTTCATATATACAGATAAAAATTGATCTGATCTCCACTTCACCCTATACAAAATGGTATAGAGAATATTGGGATCATTGTATACCTTTCATTTATTCGTTAAATATCATGTTGGAAGGTTTGAGAAATTCCAATAAAAAGTAGTGACACAAAGTAATTGAGGCCTCCCAAGTTATCGTTCAAAAACCTATAGCTCGTTAAATCCCTGGTAGCCAACGCATTTCGAAAAATTGAATTTCAGGCGTTTCTTTCATGTAATATTTTCCAATTATCAAATTGTCCCCGGGGCAGCTTTCGTCACAATTTTGATGAAGTCAGTTCTGATCATAGCCTCACTGGCAGGCATTTCCTTTGTGTAATATTTTCCAACTATCGAATTATCTTCGGGGCAGCTTTGATCACATTTATAATGGAGTCAGTTCTGAGCCTGGCCTCTTTGATATTATTTCCTCACGTCCTGTTCTGATAGTGATCCATTATTCCATTTCAATATTGATTCTGTTTGATCATCAGAGAAAAATATAATTGAGCACTTCATTTTGTTCACCTCCAAAGCACTGTGAATACTTTTCATAGTACAATAAGACAATAAGATAATTTCATTTATCCAGATTTCACTCAAATAGTAATTAACTTCACCTCAGTACGATTTGTCATGAAACAAGACTAACTAATTATTTCATTGTACATATTGGAATGAATTTGTAATACAAAAAAATTCTGGTTTTATGGTTTGGCCCGGTTAAAGAAAGTTATTATGCACCACCAGCTGCTACCACTAGCCGCTACCATACAGTATCCATGGTAATTTTTGTTGGGTTTTTACCTTTGATAAATGTCTGCTGCTGTCCGAATAAAAATGATTTTGGTTGCGGACACGTTCAGTTCAAATTATGTTGCACCCATATTTCTACATTTTTAATATATTTTATATCATCAAAAACCGCCCATTTCTTCCGCCATCTCACGCACCGTTTTTGATGGGTAATTCTCCTCCAGTGTCCTCAAATCCTCGTCATGGGTTCAGCCTGAAACTGCTGAATTGCTCTGCTCCAGTAACTTGACAATGTCAAGTTACTGGAGTGTCAAGTTCTGATTTCGACTGCGAAATGATTCTGAATTGTTTTGTGCCGTCCCGAATCGTTCTTGCTCTCGAACTGTTAAGAACTGTTCCCATGGCTCAAGCGTATTCATGTGGAAATTTGTTGGGGCTATTTCTAGGATATTTTATCAAATATTTGATTTGAATTATTGACGATTGAGGGTAGATAACATTTCAACTGACTATAAGGGTACGCTACATAACAAAATGAATATGATCAATAGTATTTTCTCGTCTTCATCTGTTCATATATACGATAGGTGGCACAGTGGTCTCCTCAAAAGCATTCTGGTTTAAACAAGTGTCCGAAACTCTTTCGGAATGTTTAAGATTATTTGTTTGAACGCATCTTGTCTTGCCCAGTTTCCAAACAGTTTCGGATGTTTGAACAAACCTGGCACATGCCAGGATGGATCAGGCATATGCCGTGCTGTCGTCGGTCGAAGGCTACGTCCTGTCATGTTCCCGTCCTGTCGCAGTGTGCGTTAGACTTAATGACGTCTACACACTGCAAAAGGAAACAGGCACTGGATGGGAAAATGCTAGAACGGAAACATGATGTGAAGTTTTTCTTCTCTTTCTATGACTCCTTATAAAAGTGGGTATCGCGCTAAGGTAGGCAACAGACAAGCACATGTCAGGATGGGACAGATATAGTCCTTGTTTCCGTCTTTCGGAGGCCACGATCCATCGTGTTACCGTTTTGTGTCATCCTGTTGCAGTACGAGTGAGACCTAATGGCTTCTGCGTACTGTGACAGGACGGCACAAGACTGGAATATGCATGGACGTGGAGATTTTTCTCTTTCTATAGTTTCTCATAGGGGGCACGCACCAAGGCAGGCATTAGAATTGATGACGTCTGCACACTGCGACAGGACGGCACAGGATCGGAAAATGTTAGAACGGAAACATGACATGAAGTTTTTCTTCTTTTCTGTAGTTTCTTATGCGAGTGAGAAACTTGCTAAGGTAGACAACGGACAGGAATATGACAGCACGGGACAGGCAGATTCTTGGGTCGTTGTTATGTGCGTTAGACTTAATGGCGTCTACACACTGCCACAGGATGGCACAGGATGGAAACATGACGTGAAGTTCCTTTACTCTTTTCCTATAGTTTCTCATGGGGACGCCCACTAAGGCAGCCAACGGACAGGTACATGCTACGACTCGAAGATGACGGCCCAGGCAGATGCTGTACTATCGTCGCTAGAAGGATACGTCTCTTCATGTTCCCGTCCTGTCGCAGTGTGCGTTAGAATAAATGACGTCTGCAAACTGCGACAGGACGGCACAGGATGGGAACATGCTAGGACGGAAACATAACGTGATGTTCCTTTTCTCTATCTATATTTTCTTATGAAGGAGGTGAACGCGCTATGGCAGGCAACGGACAGGTACATATCAGCACAGGATAGGCAGATTCCTTGGTGTCGTCTCTTGAAGGCCACGTTTCGTCATATTATCGTTCTGTGCCATCCTGTTGCAGTGTGTACTGCACTGCGACAGGACAGCGCAGTATGGGAACATGACGTTTTATTTTTTTCAGGGATTTCAAATCAATTTATATTATATTCGACAATGAAAGTCCGAACTGATGTAATACACCACGAAACATTGTCTACCACCTTCAAACAAACGTGTAAGTTTGTTTTTCTCTTTCTACAGTTCCTTATAGGGGGCACCCATCAAGGCAGGCAACGGACAGGCACATATCAGGACAAGAAGAGGACGGGCCAGGCAGATGCCGTCCTGTCTTTTCTCAAAAGCCGCGTCCCATCATGTTTCCCTCCTGTGTGCGTTAGACTCAAACGCATAATTTTCAGCGCGTTGAATTGTACTCCCGGATGAACCAAGTCTTAGACTGGAAGCAAATGTGTATTTTAATAATACTTGTATGAGTCTCGTTGAAACTGGCGCAATGGCATTGAAGTACTCAAACGTTGATGTACTTTAGAGTAGTTTAGAAGCATTCAATGTATGACGATGATGTTACTATTTTATTTACCCCGTTTCAAAATATCTACCTATTTACAGGACCATTTCTCAGCCTCAGCAAAAAGAAAATATCCAGAAACGAATACGTTTTCCCAAATACCAAGTTTGCAACACTCTTCTAGAAACCCATTTCACCAAATGAGTTGGTATTTCCAGGAGATAAAGTTAGGTTAGGTTTGGTTAGGTCCAAAGCGAGTGGGTCTATTTGACCCACCACCGCAACCTGCAAGGGTTCATTGTGGCTCACACCTATTCACACTCGACCAAATAAACCCAGCTTCTTTACGAAGCCGATTAGTTTGTATGGTGAGTGTTCTTTCAAGTCAAATGGTAGGAGTATGGCTCTGCTGAACTATGAAACCTAAAACAGTCCCCAGCGGGGCAGGCACAAAGTATGTGCTCTGCTGTTCCATCATTTTCTGAACAGAGGAGACACACACTGTCTTTCGACAGTCCGAGTCTCTGCATATATTGATGATTCAGATGACAGTGACCTTTTAGATATCATAGTTCATCATTACTCTAGTCCAACAACTATTTGCTATCAAGTTTCGAAAGGTGAATAAACGCCTTGAAATGAGCCAGTCCTGGGAGATTCTATCAGAAGTCCATAAATCTTCTTGTCATTTAGGTATTCAATGTTTCTTTGGCAAAGCCTGAAGCGATGCCAATGACAGGTTCTGAGCCGATGAAGCTGCTTGCAGCACCCTCCTTTGCAAGGGAGTCAGCAGACCCATCGCCTTCCAGGCCAGTATGACCAGGTATCTAGATCAGAGACAATCTGTTGAGTCTTCCTATTAAGGAAAGTCATTTTTGGCTTGACTTCGCTTGACTGTCCAAGGATAACTTTACTGACTTGTGTGGTGTGAGATTCCTCCAAACTCTCCGCTCACAATTCAATAGCATAATGTTCCGATTGAAAAACAGTCACTTACGTTCCTAGGCAGGTTGATCTCTCTGTCCTGGGTCTGCGACTGAAAACACCTGCACCAGAACCGGTAGGTGTTTTTGATCCATCTGTGAATCAGCATCTATCTGCTGTTAATATTTTTCTCTCCCGGAGAATCCAGTCCTCCCTACTCTGGAATAGTAGGTTATAAGGCAGTTCGTAGTTGACAGTTGGAGGTATAAAGTCAGATTTCCAGAATGCTGTAACTTCCAGTGTCAACAAATAGTTTGTTGCACTCTGCATTAGATTGGTTTGTGCAATTGGCAATGTGCAAAAGTCTATATGCAGTCCATCCAGCCTTTTTCTCCAGAAAAATGTAGAGAAGAGGTAGATCTAGAAGAGATGATTCTTGACTTTGAAATTGGTCAATATTCATATCTGAAATATATAAATGAAGCAGTTCATGATAATCAACTTCTGTGTGGACTGATGTATTGTTGTTATTGTATTTCAGTGAAGCGCCGCACGTCTAAATGCTGACCATTGAGAATATCACGAACGGACTTTTTTGAAAACCATTTTCATTTTTGCAACTTGATGATCGTTGGCGTTAACTCATCAGAGACAATGTATTTCAACAACGAAATTATCAATACCCTGCAAATCATGCATTGAGTTGGTCGTTGTTGATATGCATTGTCTATTATAAACCAACGCATATATAAGAGATGGTGTATTTTAACAAAAATCGTTAACGCATAATTTGTAGCGCGTTGGATTGTACGCTCTCCTGCTTCGTGCCTCAGAAATCCCTTATTCCCTAAGTTTCAAAATGAATAATGAATATTCATCATATCTTTGTGTATTACCAGTGATCACCAATCACTCTTCTCCTTTTCAGTAAAACCGAACAAAGTGAAGATTGTGAGCCCAAATGATTTAATAAGTGTGAGAAAGTCGCAAAACATCAGATGTGAAACTTCTGGATCTTATCCGCCTGCCAAACTAACATGGTTACTTGATGGGAGGGCCATTAGGAATGCAGATGTCACGGTGAGTTGAAGATACAATGTGGTTTTGACGTACTTGAGTAAAATGAGGGTATGTTGAGTTACTTTACATATTTGATCAAATGTGTTACTTTTAGAAAAATGAACTGACACACTACGAACATAACGCATATGATGGAAGAAACTATTTTGGCGAAGGTTCCAAAATGAAGAGAAGTTCATTGAAGTAACTAATCATTACATACGCGTCATAAATAACATACATGAAAATTTGTACAAATATACTTCAAAATAGCAATATTTCCTTCTGATGAAAATCGAAGTGAAAAGAGAAATGAAAATTTCTATGTTTTATACCACTTTTAATTGTAACTAACGTTACTGCAGTTTC
>WOGP01002182.1:0-17228 GCA_015342065.1 Leptinotarsa undecemlineata
GTGAAATTTTTAGGTCTATATGTCGATGAGTGTCTTGACTGGAAGAGACATTGTGAGGCAGTCGTTTCAAATATAAATTCTGTGATTTATATGCTTCTTAATCTAAAATATGTTCGTACTCATGACCAGTTGATTATGCTATACTTTGCTCAGGCAGAATCTCCCTTGAGATATGGCATTTTCTTTTGGGCAATGTCATCAAAGTTTAATGATGTTTTCATCTCCCACAAAAAAATAATTCGTTGTATTACTGGTGTATCGAGTACAACCAGTTGTAGGAATTACTTTAAAGAATTTAAAATCTTAACTTTGCCATGTCTGTACATTTTGGAAGTTTGTTTGTACACTGTAATTTAAAACATTTTAAAACGAATAATCAAGTGCATACAGTCATTATGAAACACCATAATGATCTACATATACCTTTTTTAAGAAAAAATGTTTTTTTCAATTCTCCATCAATAATTGGGCAAAGAATTTTTAATAAATTACCATCGACTATGAAATCTATTTCTGAAGTGAAAATATACAAATTGATATTGAAAGAATTTTTATTGAATCAATTTTTTATTCTGTAGATGAATCTTTTTTGCATTGATTTCCGACTATTTATATATCATTTTTATGTGTTGTGTTTATTCTACTTTTGTAAGGTGAATATTGTAGACTTAAATTTAGGCTAGGTATCATTTTGATTTTAGGACATTGACTAATGCTATACAAAATAATTCTGTCAAAAAGGAAATAAAGTCTTACTTACTTACTTACTTATTCTCTGGTGAGGTAATTTTGGTAGCATTTCTAATTTTCATTTTTTTCATTGACATTAATCTTATAAGCAATATCTTTTCTGATATTTTTTACCTGGACTTTCCTTTCATAAGTGAAAGTGTACTTTTTTGTATAATCATTATTCACTTATTACAATTTTTTTACACACAATTAAATGACAAATTTGGAGCATATTTAGAACTTGATTTCTACCCTTATTCAATTTAACAGCCAGTATTTTAGAAATATCAAGTATTTTCAGAGTATCTGATTTTTATAGATTCACTTCATTGATGTGATTTAAAGAACTCAATTTGAATAGAATTGATAACACACTCGACCAGATCAGGTAACATTTATTTTATTGGCTGTGTGGCGCCCAACTCAGATCTCTATACAAAAAAAATAATTATAGTTGTAACTTTAGGATACTGTAATTTTTTTTAACGAAACCCATAATGCATACCGACGAAGAGTTGCCGGATGCAACTGTCTTTGGAGTACATTTATTATAATTTCTGTATTACATGAAAGAAAAGTTCATACTTTACCAAACAGCTACACGTGTTTCGCTATACAACAGCTTCCTCGGGTGTTCTCATGGAATAAGAAAACGCTTGAGGTATCGCTATTGTATAGGTAAACATGTGTTGCGGTTTTGTAAACTGTCCAGTTACAGAAGCATTGCTTCTTCTTGTTCTTCTTGATCTTTGATTCCCTCACGGCGCAGTATACTAATGAAGTGTTTCTTGAATTGGTTCATTCATTTCACTCTTTGACATAAAATTATTAATGAAAAAATCTGCTGCCGTATTAGTATTATTTGTCAATTTATAACAAGAAACGTACCTTACTCAGGTTAACTGAAAATGTAGATAATTTCATTTCTACCTCTTTTTGAAAAGATGTAAAAAATTGTAATGAATATAATATTTTCTGAATCATGTTATGAAACATGGAAACGATTTCAAAAACAAATATTTGAAAACGATTCTCAGTAATTAAATTTCACCTTTTGGATATAGGTTCGCAATGTTATCTAATATTAAAGAGAAATCTGAAAGAATAATGATTTAAACGACAAAATATATTGACATATAGGATTGAACACTCTATATTCCTGAACATTTCACTAGAAAAATACCTTCTCGTGAAACGATATGTTTCAATTGATAAGAATGGTTAACTCCTAAACAGACTGGTAAGTCATATGTTCATATTGACATAGAATATCATTTCCTGAAGTTCGAAATTAATTGCATTTCATAATAAACATTTCTTAAAAATCCTAATTCACTTCTAATGTCCCACCTTACTTTTCAGATGGTGATAATTATTTGAGAATCACACAATATACAATTTTTTATTGATTATTAATAATAATTAGCGAGGTTTATTTTTATGATATGACCGTGACTGTTGCACTCACGTGAAAAGGTAAATACTAATTATATGCACACTGGTCATTACCAGCTGTTATTGTTATTCCTCACTTTTTATTGAAATTATGAATATAGAAATAAATAATGAATTTAATGACACCTTCAATAAAAACGGGAGTTCCATTTGAAATAAAAAATATTCTGAAAATATATAAATGCTCACTTAATCAAATTATCCATAGAACACTTTTTTGAAAGCATAATTTTTCTTGTGTGGTTTAAATCAATTGAATCTGTTGAAATATGTTTTTCCGTTAACCAACTGTCGCCCACACCGCTTCAAAACTTTCCGAAACAGATCGATTGATTCTTCAATTAGACTCATTGTGTTCAAAAAAAATAATTCCATATACAGGGTAACCAACCTATCTTGGACCATAACTATCATCGTACATTCCAGTAAATCATCCCATGCTTCTGCCAATGCAGTTGTCAGTTGATTGGTCAAACGACACCAATAGGTGGTTCCACTTATGTGTTGCTCGCTTTAACTCAGTTATTTGCATCAAGTAACGTTCTTGTTTTTTCAGTTTAATCGAGGACCGACTGCCCGGTACTTAGCGGTCACACAGGGTGTTCGATTTTTTCTGGGCGGATCCCAATTATGATTTTTTTTTTAAATGGCAACCTTCATTTTTTTATTGCGTTTTCGGCTGCTAAATAGAAAATAAAAGACACTTCATGTATATTTCCACTTCGAAAATGTTTATGGTTTTCGAGATATCTAGCATGGCAGGTTTTTTTTTCCAATATTCGTCACTCAAAATATTAATTATAAAGGTTGTGTCAAGTCTAATTGAATTTTGTTTGGTCCAATATTCTACAGTGGTAACTCTCTCAAACGATATATCTGAAATCTACCTGTGATATACAGGGTATGAAAAACGACTTGCCACATATTGTAAATAAAAATTTGCAGAATCTTCCTTATTTTGGAAGAAACACGCGTATATTATTGATCCATAAGGAGCGCTAAAGAAACCTCTACAAATTTCATCGAGTATTCCCTATGGCTAAGTTCAATAGTTTTTCTTTAATAAGCATTTTTTTCGAATAATGGTCGTTCTTTCTATTTCTTCGACATAAACTCGATGAAAGACTTTTTTTAAATTGAAATCCATTTGACGACTGATAAGAATATACAAAAGATATCTTGTTTCAATTTTGTACATTACAGCGTATCCAAACAAATATTTTTTACGAAATAAATATATGTACCTATCACATTTTTTTAAAGAAAATAATTTTTTTCATTGGATGCAGAATTTTACCCATAAATCGTGCAATATCAAACCAAACAAGATTGAATGAAAAAACATTATGAATATTACAAATTTTTTTTCATGTTATGGTGTATATTCATGAATTCAGAGCTTAAGTTCTAGATATTTGAATTTGTCAACTGGCAAACTACAAAACTACAAAAAAGAAAGTTTAAATGAAGGTTGATAATGAGAAACTTTTATAAAATATATTCAACATGCCTTTCATTTTATTGAATGCAGAGCTGAAGTCTATGTTTGAAACACTGTTCTATCCTGTGCAAGACTGCTGGTGTAATTCTGCGAAAAGCATTTGTTATTTAAAGTCGCATATTTTCGAAAAAAGGTGGTGGCTCGACGTAAATCATATTTATAAGTATCCACCTAAGAAAAAATCCAGTTTTGTTAAATATGGTAATCTAGCAGGCCACCTCGTACAGGTCTATTCTGTCCTATTCATTTATTGGGAAATACTTCATTTAGATGATCTCTCACTTATGCCGAATAGTGAGCAGGTGAACCATCTTGTTGTAACCACTATATATTGCGAAGGTCAAGAGGAATATCTTCTAACAAACCTTTAATCATTTCGTAAGAAATTGAGATACAATGTTCCATTCATATATCCCTCAAAAGAGTATGGACCAATTACCAATGATGTCTCCCCAGACATTTATATACCACCTATGTTGATAGTCCACCTGTCACAATAAGTGACACAATAAGCCATAATATGTCGTAATATGTCGTGTAATAATATGTCGAAGAATATGTCGACTCACAAATACATTTTTATGGAATATCGATTCATCCAACCATAAAATGTTATTGAAAAAATATTTTCTCATGGCCCAATTGCAAAATCTCATTTTTTTCTCAAAATCGGCATACAGTAGTTCTTGATGTGATTTACCGTGGTATGGATGAAAGCGATGTTTCTTCAAAACTCGTTGCACTGATCTCTCACTTATATCAACTATTTCACCAATTTATCGTTAACTCCTCCTAGCATCTTGTTCAACAGCAAGAAGAACTTGCAATTCATTATCTTCATTAGTAGCTGACTTGATGCGCTCATCTTTCTATGTTTCATTACCACTTTTATTGGTAACTAAAGTTGATAAGTAAACTGGTTACTGCAGTTTTGTTCTTTGAGGATATTTTCAAACAATTACAATAAAATGTTCATTGTAATTGTTTAAGAATGTAATTATAGGACGAACCTGCTGTAACAACATTAGTTATGAATGAAAGTGGTGAAAAAACAGAAAATTTCATTTTTCATTTAGTAATGGCTACATCCATAAATTTAATTAATCAACAAATTCTTAACAATAAAACTGAAATAAACTAACCTAAATGAAGAAGCTAACTCAAATCTGAAATAAAAGTTTATTGTACTATAACATGGATCCATTAACACATACGCTAGATTGATCTTCAGCCAAACACTACTACAAATCAAAGGCGATGTTTTTGAAAAGCTCAAAAGAAAAGTATTGAAACGTTAATTCGTCATCTGTGCCTGTATGAGGCAGGAGTGCCTTTTAGAGGTATTGCTGTTGAAGTTGATACTTCATTGAAATTCATCACCAAATCTTTTTCGATCATATTAACTGAACAATATATCTTTTCGTGAAAATATATGTGATATTTTCCAATTCCTTGATAAGAAGTTGAAAGTATGGTATTCATTAAACACACCGGCTGAATTTCTGCGGTAATTCCTTGTTTTAGTATGTAATTCTCTTTCAACTGGCAAGGTGTATAAAAATACAAAACCTACCTACTTGACGAATTGCATTCTCAACATTTTGATTTGTTTAGAATGCTATAAAAGGAAACGCGAGATATAAACATCAGGTAAAAGTAAAAGGTGCAAGTAATAAATATTTCAGATAAACAAGAATTATGTTTCTTGAAAACCAGCAAGCTAATTAGGTATTTTCTTGAAGGCAAAATGTTAGTTAATCTCCTAACTTCATGCTGTATTTGTTGAGCTCCGGAATTAAACGAATAACCGTGTACTAACGAATCATCTGGAACTTTTGATAAATTATGTTTTTTATTGTCACAATTAAAATTATGTAGACGGCTTAGATAAATATAATTGATGTATCCTTTTGAATTCAGATACAGATACATTACGAGTACTTATAATAGTTACTCAATCGTAATCTTATTTTCAAAAGGAAATATTCATACAGAAAAAAATAACATACTTTCAATGGTGGGTATAGTCCTAGTAAAGGACTCAAAAATGTAAAGTGAAAGTAAATATATCGGTGGAATATAATCAAAACGATTTGCATGATATGCTTTTGATATCAAATTAGAAACACTCAGTCCAGTCCAGTCCTATGCAGATCCGTTCATTAAATTGCAGGCTACTCAATATTTCACTGAAACTTCATATAGTGATGGAAAACAACCCTGGAAACTTTGATCAAATTCGAGCAATGCTTTTTATCAGAAGTCGAAGGTATAAATGAAAAACGTATATCTCCGAAACTATAAATTTTTTTCGTTCCTAAATCACGCGGTGTTTCAATTGGAACTTATCGCTGGCTCTCAGCGACTGCTAATTGTTCGCAGACCTTAAGAAAATACTCACCGGTAAAAAATGTTGCTTGAATGAAGACGTTATTGCTTGAACTGAGGCCTATCACAGTAGTATCTGTAGAGTAGGGAGGGTGAGTGTAGACTCACAGCACATGTGAGCCATGTACATTGTCCTCCTAGGTCACCGTCCATCTTGTCCTTTCCAGGAAGGTGAACAGGTCACTAGGAGACATCTCCTTTGGCAGGCCAATACTCGCCGAACACACACTCTCTTTGGCAAGCTTGAGGTGGCCTTCGCGAAAGTTTTGGAAGGTGCAGCGATATTACTGTCGATGCGCGGCTTCTTCAACCTTCTTGGGGTTCCCTTCGTGGAGGTACACAAGTGAGGGAGCTTTTCTGTAGGAGCAGCCGGTTCCTTGCCTTTATTCAAGGCGGAGCTCTTGGTGCCCGTCGCAGGAAGTACCTTTGCTGTTAAAGGTGATCTGCTATGTCCAGACTCATTACATGCGGTGGATTGTGGTGGACATTTATGTTCATCCCCAGCCGCCTCCTTAGATTGAGGTGGGCACTTCTGGCCAGCCTCGGGATTGGTTTTTGTTTCATTCATGTGTGTTCCCACGAGTATCCCTGCGGCCATTCAACTATCGGCACGATTACCTACACCTTACTTTGGGTAGGCTGGTCCACGGTGGCATGTTTTGCAAATGTTTTTGGGGGGTTTTAGTTCCCCTGACCCTACTTATTTCTGCCACTGACCAGGAGTCCGGCGACACCGTCCGTAAGGCAACATTGGCCACCTGGGGACGCGCCCGATAGGTATCCCAACCCAAGGGAACTGAGGCATTTTTTGAGGCAAAAGATAGTTCTACAAAAGTGATATTGAAATGCTAGAGCGGCCCTTGAATGATTGTGTGGCTCTTGATTGAGAATACGTTGATGAATAAAGCCAATTTTGAACAAAGAAAACGCGTTTTCTTTTTCAAACTAGGGACAGCCCTTGGTGTTAGTATCTTCTCCATTCCATCTACCGTTCAGATGTGATACACCAACATACGACATCTAAAAGTTCTCTATTGTAATGTTCATCGTGAAAATTATGTTTATATCCGAACTTCACGAATACAATTTCAATTTTTTTTGTTCGTTGAACTGTCATGAGAATATTTTTTTAGGTGCTAACTTCTTACTTGTGAAATGTGAGGTGAATTGAAAGTAAATTTATTTTGGTTTTCATGCTGAAGAATGACTTATGAAAGAGGAGTCTCATCAAAACGTATTTTTATCCATATGAGCATAATGAGGCAATATATGATTAACACTCCAGTGATAATTTTATTAGATAGATTATTACTGATATTCAAATCGATATTAGTGTGCCAACTGCAAGAATATCAAGTATTTGTCAGTTCATTTTGCTGGCTAACAGATCGGATGACATTTGAAATTTAATAACCATAATTACTCTTCAAACTCTTTACTTTCAGAAACTGTCTGGAAGAAACTTAGTCAAATAACACTAGTTCAAGTGGTGTCATCCGATTGAATTTCCCAACTTTTGGAAATAGTGATGACTTAATATTGTTGTCATTTGTGTCGTTGATTCATTGAATGTGATTATCAAGCAAAAACTGATTGTGAACGATTACATGAACAACATAATCTCCAAAGCTACTACGGCAACCTGGATATGCCATAAAACATTGAAAATGAGCGTTCAGTGATGGCTGATGGTAATGATGGAAAAAATGAAACAACCATCACACCTAGTCGAAGTATAGATAGTGTAAAATTGCATCTATTTGGGAACCACTGGAAAAAATTGAGTCAAAGCTGCTCTAGCGATAATGCTGAATATTCCTACATTTCACGTTTGCGTAATAAAAGTTAGGCTTATGAGATTCATGGAACACTACCACGAAGGAAAATATAGTGTTTGAAATCCCTTGGAAACAGCGCTACCATGTTTTAGGCAGAATTGTATGGTTCAGTATTTTGAAAAAGACATTCCTACCGAAAGCATTCATATTTTCCAGAAAGCCAAGCAGCACTATGATATCTGAAATGATTAAAATTGTATTCTAAACTAACTTTGCCTGAAAAATCTCCAATGAAAATGGAAACGCTTATGTCCTTGTCGAAAAAGACTTGTTTCTCAGAACTGAAACTTTCCTGTGGAACAACATCCACTTGGTTGATCGAAATCAGTGGAATAAGTTTCACAATAAAGGTTGATCAGTCTGTGGCCAAAAAAAACTGAAAAGTTTTTGGGTTGGACAAAAAAGCCTGAAGTTTTTATCAGAACTTCTTACTGGACTGTGCCTACGGAGGTTATTTTTTCTTCTACTGCGGTTGTTGGGAGAACTCAAAAAAAACTTGTCTCAAATGATTACCTGCAGAAGGTGTTTGAACTATTTGAAGAGGTGACGCTAATACTCTGTGATATTGAGACTCAACCACAGGAAACTGATTAACTCTGATTGATAATGGCAAGTGTTTGTATTATTTTTGCTATGATTAGGAGCACAAATCGCCCTGGTAAAACTTTTTGTGAGTCTTTATCATTAAATAGAATTCCCATATGTTGCCAAAGTCAATGGTGACATGGCGACATATATCAAGTCTAACAATAAAAGATACATTTTTGAAATATTCTCAGTGAAAAAAATCGATTTGCGTAACTCTCTTCAGCAAAACTTTTCACTAAAAGTGTTTACGAAAACTTATTCCAGATCAACATTATACTTAGTTCTCATGTTTTTTTTGATGAAATAATTGGGAATCCTGTATTTGCTTCTTCTCCAAGAATGTTTTGACTGTTTGAAAATAATTTTTAAACAACGTGTGCGTTTCGAGACGCTCGACAGAAGTGGTAACTTGAACTCATTTCAACTGAATTATTCAATATTGAAATTGTGTAACTTGAGAAAAGCTCAGGTTATTACTTGAATTTTATGTATAATAATATGATACTGTGAGGAAAGGTTATTCATTAAGAAAATCTTTCATTGATTATTTTGTGTATGTACATATGTTATAGCTACCATAAGCTAACCTAGCTAAGCTAACCAAACAATACTTTCGTTAGTAGATTTTGTGATAATCTGAAAATCATCTACTAGTTTGTTTCATAAAATTGATAATCACTTTCAAAATCTGTTTAAAAAAAGTATGTTTTTCCGTTAAGCAGCTGTCGCACCCCTACGAACAACCCTCAGAAGTCGAAACTTGTACGAAACGTGTGATTCCTAACACGTAACACCATTAACAGTGGTGATAGTTTTACGTTGTATGATATCGCTCCAAAAATCTCAAGGTGAAAAGTATTACATAACAACTATGTCTATATTGTTTCAGTTTCAGGCATGTAACCCAACAATTCGTTACCTGTTCTTGCTGTAATTTCCACAATTTCCTTGAAGTGAAAATAAACCAATCTGATTTTTCCAATACGTACCATTAAGGATGAAACATGATGATCCTGATGATAACACTGTACTTCCTAAATTCTTACTTTTCTTCAAATATATTCCTCCATTATACCCTGCAAAAACAGAAGTAAAAATTAGATATCTTGTTAAAAGCACATTCAATGGTTTATTTTCCATTATAGAAATGAACAGTCCGTTAACTGCCCAACTAATCCCATTTCTTAGGCTCTAACGTCACTTTCACCTCCATGGAATCGAATAAGTGAGTGATCATTTCTTAATTTCAGTCAGGGATGACAAGGGAGTTAACTTATATCCTACGAAAATGTTATCATGAATGCCTTGATGGATAGGAACATGAAACACACATGTGATTTCGCGTGACATGTTATAAAATTACCTATTTGGTCTCAAACAAACATTTATTTAATCCACGGTGCTTGCGATTTCTAACAGTTCTATAATTTAATCGAAAGTTCATTATATATTTTACCAAAATCATGTCATAAAACATTTTATTTCAGCCAGAAAAAAACCGATTCGCAATACCAAATCTTATCAGTTATAAGTGATTATAAATTATGTGATTGACAACCGTCACAGTGGAAGTCACTTTATTGCTATATACAGGGTAACTGAATTATTCAATGCGCAAGGCAAGCCAGAAGTATATTCAAGAAGGATAGTTTTGAGAAGTTATTCGATTTATTTTATTTAACCCTTTACACGGCATAGGTATTACTTTGAGAATTTTATATAGGAAGATTTCCATTTACTATTGTTTTATTAAGTGAAAAAGTGCACTCTACTGAGAATATCTGATATAACAACTGCCGGATGTGTAAATAACGAACAAAAAGATCAACCTTATCAGAGATTCTCTCTCCTAACTGTTCAGCTCGTGATTGATTAAAATAAAAAAAACTAGAAAATTAAGCAATTTGTTTCATTTCGAAGAAAATTCAATTCAAAAACTAATAAACTATAAAGTATCGAACTAAACTAATATTCAAGCAAAATTTTTCCTGAAGAGAAATTGGTTGGGTAACAGGAAATTTTTTTTAAATTGTTTTCTTGTCGACGTTTCGAATTCAATTGAATTTTTCTCCTGGGCTTTATTAGATACATTTAAAGAAATGTAACTGATATGTATAATGATTTTTAAAATACCAATATTCACACGAAGAAACTACTTTTTTTTAGCCCAGGAGGATTTAATTAAATTTGAAACGTTGAAAAGAAAAAAATTGTTGTTTCAAGAAAAAATTGATTCTGTTACCCAACCAACCTTCCTTCAGAAAAACTAATAATTTCAAATGAGTAAAGTTAAATTAAAATGATTTAAATGAAGAAGAAATGACAATTTTCTACTAGCACTGTTTTTTGTTGAAATATTTATATAAAAACAGCCCTTATCTAATTTTATTTTGAGGATGTTACAGTTTAATTTCCTGCAATTTTTTCAATTCAGTATGTCTATCAGTTTATATTCACTGAATATGAATGATAATAATTATATGTTGTGAGATTTATTTCTCCCATTGGCTTAATTTTCTTGCAATCTTCATGGTGGGTTAGTAATCTGCTAACTATTCTTTGATTTTTTTTACAGTTTTTGCGATTTGTTCTTTATTTTTTATTTTTGCAGTTTTTCTTCACATATTGCATCCTTTTGCATTTCCGAAATTGACATTATTTATATTTATATTATATTGATTTTTCGATCAATTTGATTGATTTTTAGATTCTTCTGTAACTCCATAATATAAATTTGCAATATTTATAGGGAAAGTATGAATTACAGATTTCACAATCTTTATCAGTTTCTGATCAATTTTACTATTTCAACAAAACAATAGGTACACTATTTCTTGGCGTGTATTTGAAGTGCTTCTTAATTGTTTTTTAACGCGACCCAAAAACTGATTTGCAGTCTGACTTAACAGCAATTATATTTATCATTTGTCTAGTTTCCGAATTCCAAGACGTTCCCGGATTTTGTACCTACCTAGCAAACGATGTCTATAAATAACGTGACTTTCTCGTTAATCATCCATTATTCATTCTAAACTGGTGGAACATATTTCCAGCGAAGCAAGCTTTATCAGTAATTAGATAGTGTTTTTGTTTAAATAGGGTCGAAAAATCAAATCTATCACATAAATAAATTCATCTTTTCAAAAATATTTACTGATTTTCATCTTTCTATCGATTCAGCACAGTCAATATAGATTTTATCTGTCGTTTATTATACAGGATGGTCCTTATAGTGAAAAAATTGTCAAAATCGATTCACTAGTTTTCCATTTCAATGACTATAGCTCACTGAACATGGCTTTATATAGAAAAATACATCCGACTTTATTTGGACGTATAGATACAATATAACAATGATTTATGTCATCAATACAATGGTTCATTTATGGGAACACAAGCCACTTAAGTCAAAAGCCACTTAAGTTTAAAGTTTTTCCATGAAAAGTATTTAATGTTATTTTTCTAGGCGAAATAGATTGAATTTCGGTTGTTTCGACATCAAACATTGTTTACATAGGGGTTCTTATCCACCTAGTCTTAGTGTGGTGGAAACAAAAAGTTCAGTGGGATGAATTTACTTCAGTTTATCTTTCTATCTATCATCAGCTATCTATTCGTACGAAGCCGTACGAATAGATAGCCGTACGTTATAGCTGCTATAATTATAGATTATAATCAATATTCTGTGAATCTACTAAACCGATTTTGAATATTTTATACTGTTTTTTGATTTATAGCCTTCCACAATCTGAAAAAAATGAGAGCTAAATCAATACAGAATGTAATTACTCTTCTACTATTAGAAATATAATAATCCAGAAATAACAAAGGCTACTTTTTATCTCGATATTTCCACAGGATCGGGATATACGCGGAAAAATCAGTGGAATTCTGTAGTTTATGCAACCTAAGTCTCTGACAAAAAAATCTATAATGAGTGTTAAGGATAACCCTAAACATTTTGATTGGCAATACTTTCGGGATGTATCTATTCGTGTTTGAAATTTGATGAAAATTATTCAGAACCAGTAGAACCGTAGCTAGGGAGCCAAACAGCTGCTCAACTGCAGAAACCGTAAACCTGATGACACTGAAAACAGGGCTTTCCTCACGCGATTACTTTTTAATCTACAGTAGATTTGACTTTTTATAATTCGCAGTCAAATTGCATTACGGCTTTGTTATGACAGATTTTCTGGCTCACGATATTTTTAATAACACTGTGATCGAAATAACTGACCATTCTTCTTTCATGATGTAATAATTATTTATGCGAGCACAACCCCAAATGTCATAACCTCAATTGTCTTCGCGCCCACCGTAAAAACTGTCACATGCTAACCAACCAAACTTCGTGAATTTTTCAATCTCTCTTTTTTATTTGTCCAATTTTTCAATAGATGTTATATTATTTTGGAAATCGGTCGAGCTATATAAATGGTGAATTTTCTCGACGTTGTTTCATATATTAGATATTGTATGTCACATTGTATTCTAAATAAAATATGAACTCAGTACCTGGTGTTGATAATGATTTCTCTGAAACGAAATGTCGCACTGAAAATGTATTAACCCCGTCTCATAAAGGAGAAGAATACCAACGAGAATAACGAATTTGTCATATTTTTTCAAAAAAAATTAATAATATGAAATCGTCAAATTAAGCTAATTTAGTTTTTTATTGAAAATTATATATTATAAAAGTAAATCATCTCCAAAGTATCCCACAAAATTTTCCGGTTTTTATGTCATTTAACAACTGAGATCGCCCGCGGTATATCTTGACGTCACACCAGGCAAAAGAGCTTCGAGCGGTGGCAACCAAGCCTGTAATTGGAGATTATGAATCGCTGCTATTGTCAATTCAATCTAATTTTCTTCGAAGTAATGTATATCAATTCTGGGTAACTGGCATTTTTGAGACAAAAGTTCTATAATAAATAAAGAGGACTCCAAGAGATAATTTCGGGTTTTTCTCTATGAAGTGAATAGATCTTCGCTCAATATTGTTTTTTGAATTCCAGTTTTCAACTAATATTCCAAACAAAGTAGAATCTGATGATGTATCAACAGAAGTCATGTCTGATTACTCGAAGTCTCACTATCCTCGGGGGAACTTAGTAGTAATTTTTTCCAAATCTTTCTGTATTTTCTATTTCCTTAGAACGATTTTTTTTTCGGTGCTATATAATATTTACGGTCTGTCTGTTTAGCTTTTGATCTTCGAAAAACTTGTTTATTAACTTGAATTCGAACATCAAAGGTTTTTTTTCTGTGTACCTGGTTCATCACACTACATCACACTACGTATCTACGTTAAAAGTATTCAACAAAATGTGTTTTTCCTTTTTTTGAACAAACGGTGGAGCTTTAGATGTATGGGACCTCGCCTGGTTTCAATATAATTTTTCCCACTTTCATAGTTTTGATATACATGTAATTTTCTAAGTCAGTTTCAATCTAAAATTCAAAGTAGTGCTCAGAGTAAAGTATAATTTTTTCATTAATCATTATCATTCATACTTACATTAAAATGATCTTTGCAACAAAAATGCGTCCCCTTGGCAGATATAAAGTCGGCCCTTCGCATAACGTGCTGCCATTACTTTCGTAACAGTAAAATACAAAGTTTGTCTGGTGCAGTTACCCAAAAATTATTGCATTTAGGAATGATGCAATACTTGAAACGTCATTTTGTGAACGCCACATTCAACAATTAATTTGAGGGGTAAGATAAAGAGTGAAAATTCAGATTTTTTGCAGATGTACTATTTGAAACAAAAAATTTCAAATTATGAAATAAAAAATTTTTTTAAATGAGCCCATTCAATTTTTGCATAGTTTTAGCCCCTTATTCAAGTTTATTTGTTGAGTAAGTAACAACTTATTCGAATTTTGTAGTTTTGTCTTTTTTTAATTCCATTTCTGTTGATCGTGTTCACAAATCATTTCAGTAAAACCTTTCTATTGATGAAATATAATTTCAGTCGGGTCTAACAAATGTGGTCTCTTCTTAAGCACAAGGTGTATCATTCTTCCTGCGTATAACATCTATCGGAATGTTTTCAAATGTTTCATTGAACATCTTTTCAAGGTAATGTATTTCGGTGGCTTAAAGAATATGTCTCAAAGAGATATAGTTTTGATTCATTTAGTTTTTATCCTTCATTGAAGAGTATCACTTACTTCAAAATCAAAATGTGAACGATTATTACTATTGAGACTACATTAAGTTTTTTGGCCATTGCCTATTTCTATGTACGAGTAGGTATACTCGAAACACTTGTTAAAAAATTCGAATTTGTCAATACTTTCATCTGTTCTAATTAGATATCGTTTCAACTTGAAAAAACATTAATTTTTCATCCAGTTTTGGACATGAAACTTTTCTTGTCCATAATTTTTTCGCCCCTTTTCCGGAATATACAGGATTCCTAAAAGGATACAAATGAAAGTGAGAAATGTTTTCCTCAATGGAAATTGAAAAATATTCACACTTTTTTCGGATTCCGTATGAAAAAAGCTTCAAGATCACAATAATTTTTTTGGATGTTTCGTTTCTTTCGATCTGGAATCTCCTTTGATCTTAGATATATAGATAGACAGACGGAGATTTTTTTTGGGTATTTGTTACCTTTCATAATCTGAAACAATATGAAAATTATAATAGGGAACTTTATACAAGTGTAGAAAGGCAAATTTGTTAATTCACCCCTATAAGTTACTGCTTAAAATCAAAGTATTTTAACACAGGAAAATCTTCTATTTATCAGTAACTTGTCATATATAACAATTTTGCCTATAAAAAAAATTGCCATGAAATAATACAATATTTATCTTAACGTTTCGGAGGCCATAAATCTGCCTCTGTCTTCAGAAATGGACAAAAAAATTCTAAGATATGGGAGTTATTCCTTTTTGATTCTTTATTTATCTACTTCTTCGGCAGATGTCAAAAGAGTTTTGAAATATGGCATGCAGAAACGTTAAGATAAGTATTCTATTATTTCTTGGCAATTTTTTTCCGATAGGCAAAATTATTAAATACAACAAATTACTGATAATAGAAGATTTTTCTTTGTGAAAAATAATTTGATTTTTCCCAGTAACTTATCGGGGTAAACTAAAAATTTGCTCTTCTATACACTTGTATAAAGTTCTGTATTATGATTTTAATATTTTTTCATATTGTGAAAGGTAAGAAATACCCAAAGAAGGTCGATAAAAACTGATTTTCTTCTACAAAAAAAATTACTTTCGTTGAATACATATGAATAGTTATTCATTTCCAATGGACATAAAGATCCAATGATAGGAAATGCTGAACGCAAATAATCAAATTACCAATCAACTGGATATCAAATATGCGAAATAAAACAATAAGAAAACAAATACACGATATTTATCGTTTTTATGTAATCGTTGCGATTACTTTTGTAGTTTCAGAATTATGGATCGAAAACAATGCCTTTCTAATATGTTTACGAGCGTGTTATTTTCAATTTTGTAGTTAGATTTGATAACGTCGTACTTAATGATACACAATATTTCGAAGCATTTAGAGATATTTGAGCAACTTTGATAAACTGATGATCTTTGAAAGTTAATCAACAAACAATAAGAATAATAGTAGACCGATGTTTGAACCTTGGTAACACCTGAATTGCCTGTATTTTAACTAGACGTATTGGTAAAAGATGTCATCCGAAACTTTAAAAATCTATGAAAAAAACCATATTGATTGAGCACAAAAATTAATATCTTCAAATCGATTTGCTCGAAAGCCTTTTTAAGTCAAAATATATTAGATTACCCTGGGATCGCCTGTCAAGCGTCTCAGAAATTAAGGAATGCAAGACGGATAAGTGAGACAATTTTTCTTCTCTAGAAAACCATGGTCTTCATCATGTGACAGGATAGTTTACGATCGTTCGACTGAAATGAGCTATCTTTCAGGTCTCTAGTGACATTTCGTTTCACGGTTCGGAATCGTTTTGTAGTAACTGCAGTAAGTAATGACGGAATTATGTAATTGTCATAAATTCAAGTTATTATTATACTTGTCATCAGCATTCTGTGTATCAATCGTCCCTAATTCATAAAATCAGAGCTAAACTTTTGCTTTCAATCAACTCTGACTGAACCATATGCATAGTGATATAAGACATTTGTTTCTTCACGAGATGCATCTGCTGATAAATATGTTATGCTTCCTACATGCTCATTAAAATTTCGCCTCGAACTGAAGAGTCGTTTACTGGTGCTTAGTCATTTTGTATATCTTACCTGAAAAAGTGAGAAATGCATATACTTTAATTTTCGTTTTATTGATGATTACATCATTGATGATTAGTAGAAACTATGAGTTGGAATTGTGGACTGTCAACCTCAAAAATATCAAACAGTACCATTTTTTGATGGAGTTACAATTACTGCAATTTGTTTTGGCGATAAGAATATAACTGGCAGATATTTTTTTATTTTCTATTAAAAACTATCGATAAACTGTAGAAGTACTTTTCAGGTTCAATTATTTCACAGTGAAAGAAGGTTCTATTTAATATCAAGGGAATGAGATACAACATAATACATTACTTATTTTTCTGATACTTTTTTACAAGCATGGAAATCGTCACATACACAAGTATAGATTGGAGTTGATTAAATATGAAATATACATGTAAAAAAAGGATATATATATATATATATATATATATATATATATA
>WOGP01002183.1:0-17225 GCA_015342065.1 Leptinotarsa undecemlineata
CTGCTACTTGAAAAGTACAACATACAAACCCTCAAGAAAAGAAGAGTATTTGCATACTTAATAGGTATAGGTTCTTGTACAAGATGATACAGAGTGAAGTGGATGATCCGTTTTCTATCAAAAATGAATTTCAATGTACCTGCTTATGAAACTAGATCGTTTTACACATTTCATTTTGAATTGGCAAAAACAAATTATTATCAAAATGCCCCATTAAATGTACAATATGACTGTGATATCTTCTTTCAAAATCTTACTAGTTTTAGAAATAGTTGTTTGAAATTGTATAACTCTTATTGAATATTTTTTTTTATAACTTTTTTGTAATTTTGTTGTATGTACAAATCTATTTGTGATATGTACCTTTCCTACTCTGTAACAGGGCCATGGTCTGTAGAGTTTGTAGAAAAATAAATAGAAAATAGAAATAGATATAATTTTCAACCAGGAAAAATGTTGCATACAGTCGTAAAAATGCGATTACTGTTTGTTGGTTTGTGCGTCTTAATTAATTAATGAACCCCAGTGATAGCAAAGTTACCAGTGGATCAGTCTATATATACTGTCTGTGTTTAAGAATGCAGGTTAAAATCTGTACTACTGACATCATCAAACCCCCCTAAACATTTTCTTACTATTTTGATTTTGACACATTTGTAGTCAGTACATATTCATAAAAATTTTGATGATCTTCTATGCATCATATATCTATCATTGTTGTTGTTTCAGTGTAGTCACCAAAGTTAGTCCAAACATAATCCCAATTTTTAGGATCTCCTCTGGGGTCCAAAGGTAGATTTCCTGGTGGTACTGCTGTTTTGTTGTATTGTTCTAGAACTCCTTCCATACTATGGAGAATATTGGGATATCTAAAAATGAAAACAGGTAAAAAAATTGAGATACGGGGATATAATAAAAATATGGAGGAAACGTTTATTATTACGAAAAAGAAACAATTATGACGCCTGCACTGCAATGCACTGATGCACAGCATAGGTATCTAGATTAGATTAGATTACTATGGGGCTTCTGTGCTGAACAGCCACTACTACACTGTGACCTTTGCAGGAATATTGTGTGTGTCCTTATGTATGCTAGAGTTCTTTGTCTAGGCCCGTCCTTGTGAGTAGACTCCATAGGCCAGACCTCAAGTTCCCCATATATTGGGAGGGTTGTGGTTTTTCCTCCCCTAACTTTGCAAACCTTATCCTTGATAGACCTTCGCAATAGCATAGTATGTGCACGGAGGTTTCCTCATCCTCTTGGCAAAGCCTGCATAGGACTGTCTGCCAGTCCGATGTTGTTCATGTGTTTGTTGAGTCTACAGTGTCCCGTCAATAGCCCGACCAGAACTCTAGTTGATCGCCTACCTAACAATCAGCACGTATATTCCACGATGCCGCCTTTGATCTCAAAAAGTATGAACACGCCATCTTGAAAAGCGGATTACTCAGGGCCAGACTTGCGACATGGTGTCTATAACAGAGGCGCACTGGAAACTTTTATCTTGTCATAATTCATGAAATTGAACTTGTTTTCAAATCTTCATCTAATAAAATGAGGTTCGTCATTTGATTGTTGCTATTTTATTTACCATAATGAATAATATATTGGTACGATACTATTTATAATTCTTTCAAATAATATAAGAAGTGATAGCTAAGGGTTTTCAGAATTGGATTTGACTGGCACAAAATGTGAGAATCATGCAGAAATTTTCGTCTATTCATGCATTAAGAGCCGTAGATGTGACTGGAACCTTTGGTGTTAAAGAAGAAACATTCGAATGGAGCCCGATTTCTTAAACTCCAAACATTTTTGTATCTGTTGCACGTTTTCACTATCCAAGTTAGCATCTTCAGAAGTGAAATTGATATTTTAAAAATCAATTAATAAGATGTTAATTTGGTTACTGAAACGTGCATCGAGTACGAGTATAGTGTATGGGAAATTGATCTCTAATTAAAAGGTTTCATTAAGGGGCGATTATAGTCTGGTATGATCCTTAACTGAAGATTATCTCATTTTTGTCAGCATACCTCATTTGTTCAATATCACCATCCAATTGTTATAAAATTCTGCACCACTTCTAACAGTAATAACAGCTTTGTTCCATAATACTTCACAGTGTGGAACAGGGTAGAAATTGAAAAGAAAGTCAATCATAAAATCAGAAACGCAATAAAATGTTTTCTCTAGCAAATATTGTTTGAATTTGTTCTTGAACTTGCATTTGGAGTCGTCTAAATTCCAAATATGATTAAATTCAGTTTGAAATTATATATGACCTCGCTTGAATAGAAAAATTGATCAATCAGATCAGAAGAAACCATGCTCAACAAGCGACTCACAAATGTTAGTAATTAAAACTCTCAAATAAAAATGCAGTTGATTGTAAAAAATTTATTAGTGGTACCTACACACAAACATTCATGCATTCATGTATGTATGTGTATCTATAATATCTTTCACAGATGAGTAATTTGTTCACAAAAAAAAAGGAGGGTTTCTTCTAAAACAACTACTCCTGAAGGCTTTGTATTACATAGAGATAACTTTTACTTGAACAGTTTGTATATTATTATTATTTACATGTGTACTTTGAATCGGTCAGATAACATTTATAAGATTACACATCATGTATGTATGTACTGTACAGAAAATTATAGTGTAATTTTTAAATACCTATATTCATTCAGCCTTGCAAATCTGTATGTAATCTAGTAACCCAGACAAATTTGTTTTTGCAAATGAAATCTGTTCAGAGAGCTCAATCTAATGAAGAAGGTTTTTGTTTCCCATTTTCAAAGATTTGGTGAAGTAGAAGTTGAACACAGTTCCATTCAAACAAAATAATATTTTTTTTAGGATTTCTCTACTCTGAAAATGAAAAAAACTCTTGAGTTCTTATCAGATCTGTAGTTGTAATGCAATTGAAAATATTTAAAAAAATAAGAGTAATTTCCGAAATGTTGCCAGATAATATAACAATTCCAAGCTTTTTCCAGGGAAGAAAAAAGGAGAGAAAGACAGAAAATTAATTTCAAGACATTCCTACCTCCTCAAGATACATTTATGAAAGAGTTTAACTCACCTATCAATATTTTTTGGAAACGTAAATAAAATCTTATTAGTCTTCAACCTGCTGCTTCTCTAGTTCACTACAGTACAAACTACCTTTTTTCTATTTATCCATTGTAATAATATTGAAACACTCACGAAATAAAGCAAAACATTATTCTATACCAAAATTAAACTTGACAGGTCCACTGCTTTTCATCATGGCCGACATAGCGACGCGAAGTATATGCGCGTATTTTTCCCGCCCAAGGGAGTGCCCGTGCTGATTGTTAGGTATGCTGTGATATAGTCGGGATGATAATGGCGACGATTTCAAAAACGGATGTCAAAATCTTATTGTTATTCCAGATATTTCGATACTTTCTACAATATACATTAAACCTTGTGAATTTATTTACTTTTTGTCATGCGATGCGGAATTTATTAATAGGTAAGGAAGTCAATTGCTCGCACTTTGGTCGCTTTGCGGCTAGCTACATTTGTTCTCTAGGAGGGGGGCAACTGCTCCCACCTCTTTCCCCAGTTGGCGATGCCCTTGAATACAGCATTAATCCTTATCCAATTTAGTACCTTAAATACATTTTGCATTTAACGTAAATCAATATGGCCCTTCACAGCATGTGATTTAAATTATAATTTCGGAAATATTACAGATTTAAAATGCAGGGATGTAGCGGTTGCAGCGGTACCAGCCGGGGTGCCAACGGCGAGTGCTTATGAATAACGCGTCGAAGGCTGCACTTCGCCCTATAGCACTTTATGATGAGCAGCTATCGCACGCGTTTATATGTATATTTAGTACATTGCATTGCATTCGTGCAGAGCCGTGGCGGTCTCTAGTTGATAATATAAAACACTATATATAGTATGTAGTAAGCGAAACCAAACCTTTTTTCTGGTTTAAATAGACATGAGACAGCTTTCAGACAGGTACGAAAGAATAATATACGGCGAAAACTTACTCATTAGCCAAATTGTTTGTTTCACATGGGTCCGTGAGAATATTGAAAAGACACGATGATTCCAGAGGGTAGCAATTTCCGGTAGAATTCACTGGCGGCGTACAGTCGATCGTCGCCTTCCCTCGTAACGCTTCCATTTTCGAACGAGACGCTGATTTATTGATGGCCCTTAGGGCCTGTCCTGCTGCCGAGTTTTCAATCAGAGATAGGCTGTAGTTATAATCTCTGCCGCTTGGGCCGTACCAGCTGTCCCACGTGCCATTGTATGTTGTTCCTAAACATTTTGGATTATGATTTTAGAGGGTTACTAGGGTTAGATATATTTTGAAAAGCATAATGGATAAATAAAAAAAAATTGAAACGGAAATGTTCAGCAGAATTGTTAAAATATGAAACGAAGTGGAAATATGAAATCAAAATGAAAGAAAATATATGAACCAATAATAATAACAATAGCAAGCGAGGTATATCGCGTAAAACAGAATCAAAAGTGCCAAATCACTGGAACACTTTCTATGAAAGTATCCATAGAAGGGAGACAAATCCCCAACCTTTCTTCGATGTTCCAGATTATCAAGGTTGCTTAGGGTATGCTTAGCTCCATACATAAAAACTATACTCCAAAGAAGGTCTGATCTGAACTTTATAAAGCATTAAAAGTTGCTGAGGTGTGTAAAGTTTTCTGATTCGGAACAATGTACCAAGCTTTTGAGAAGCAGGCTTTGCAACTCGAGCGACATGATTGTGCCACGACATATTGGTGACCACGTTAACCCCCCAACAAACTTATCGAAGCAGAAAGCGGAATTATCTGTCCTGACATATATCCGGTTTGAAGAAAACCGATGTTGGAACTAGTAATAACCTACTATCAGGCTGATACAAGCTAATTAGGTCTGATGTAATTCTCCTCGACCATCAAAGTAAGATAGAGTTTTCAGCTCCGGATAAGACTAGTCTCATTTGGAAAAATTTAGAGAACAAATGAAATATTCAGGTTCTCTCTACTCATGACCACTGTTGAGATTATTGTTCTATGAAATTGTTGGAGTCCTTGGTGGTTCGATATCATCTCTACTGTCGAAGGAGAGAAGGCTGCAATTCTTTGCTCATTGCGTATTACCAGGACACATGATTCTTGCATCCAATGATCACTAATTCAAAGCGTAGAGTTGTAATCGGTTCTTGACACAACTATACGCACTCCTCAATTAACGTTAATATGTTATTATAAATTGCACTTATAAATCTCCTCGGTGTTGAATTTGAATTTGGTAAAAACAAGAGATTGATTTCAATTATGTTATAAAAAAGCTGAATTAATTTTTCCTGCAGCTGAAAAAGCAACTGCGTCACTGGAATCGTTGAAGTCGCCCCGGAGCGCCAATTAATTTTTGTTGTTGTTTATGATCTGTATTTTGGAAGTGTTTACAAATTATATTTTTCCCATAATAATAAAAATTAAATTGTTCCGTTACTTCATATTACTTGATGAGTCAAATTCATGATTCAGCAGGTTAACCTATGCTCTAGAATTATTAATTTCTTCTATTGTGGAAGGCTGAACATCCCAAAAACTTCACAAAACAGTGACTCCTGCACAAAACGTACTTTTTTGTGAAAAAAACACATTTCACTATTCTTCATTTCCAAATTTCAATAATTTCCTAGCAAAACTGAGGAGATAATTCATTCTATCACGGTGAACATTTTCGTTGCAATTAAAACGTTTTCAGTAACGAATATTTTTGTTTGTTGTTCCGAATCTAAAAATAGCACCACTCGTGATTGTGTTTCTTCCCAAAGCATTTCAATTTCGAATAATACCTTTGATCAGTTTCCACGGGCCTACAGTTAGAGCGGCATTTCCATAAATGTCATCTATGTTGTGGAGGACGACAGTTCTATTGGATTTTTCATCATTGGACAAAGCGGTCCACGTTGAAATTCCGTCGATATCAGATATGTTGCTGAAAATTGAAATGTTTTCAATACTAACGATTCTACGGAATGATTTACGATGTCTGTTGAAAAAATGAGGTGAATTTACTATTTTTATTTTGTCCCACTCAGCGTTTTTCCAATCCTCGAAGCTTTTTTTGGTATGTCCTTGAGCTCTCTCAGTGATTCCGTTTTTATCCTCTGAATCGTCGTGAAACGCCGTCCTTTCATGAGTCTTTTCAATCTTGGGAATAGGGAAATGATGCTGGGGGACAAATCTGGTGAATACAGTGGCTGATGCATAATTACGGTGTTGTTTTAGGCCAAAAAATCACGAACAGGCAAGGACGAATAAGCAAGTGCATTATCATGATGCAAAAACCATGAATTGTTTTTCTACAATACCGGACGTTTTCTTCGTATTGCTTCTCACATAGCTTCAAGGTAATACTCCTTATTGACCGCATGACCACGTGACACTGGAGAAGTTGAACACACAGAATTGAAAAACATATAGTCCAGTGATCTGAAAACTACTGTTGTTATATCTTTTAGAAAAACTATTTTCTGAATCATTTTTATTCCAAGTCCAGTAGCTGCTAACTGAGTATAATAGTGTTATAGTTCAAGTAAACGATATAGTGCAACCAGGGCCGTGGCGAAATGAAATACCAAGGGGGGGGGAAGGGAATCCAAATTTTCCCAACCCCACCAGCAAAATTTATCAACTTTCGACAAAATGAAAGCTCAGGGATTAGTTACTACTATGATATATTCATTTTCTTACTTAGCTATCCAAAGATTGGCTGAATACTAATGCTCCTTAGGGTATGCACAAACAAAAATAAATTTTGGTAATTATAAAAATAATAATGGTAATTTTTCTTCTTTGGACCAAGGTCCTTGGTCTTTCACCATATCCACCATGTATAGAAATATTCAATACAAATGAAAGTAAAAACTTAAATGATATTGTGCATATTGTTTCCTACTAATTTTTTCTATCTTCACTGCACGAAATTTCCCAACTTTTCCGAGCCGAAAAAACAGCAAGAAGTTGTAAATTTTGTAAAATTGTCACTTCAAAATTTGTGGACTGTTCTCTTACTTGGGATAAATTGAGTTTTTTTGAAGTTTTCAAACAACTCAGAATTTCAAAGTATGGCATCTCCAAGTTATGCATGTTGGGAAAATTCCAACCTTCTCCCGGTTCTTTCCCTTTTCTTATTACCTCTCCCTTTGTTTTCTCTCATTTTTATTTTTTCAATTTTCATTTATTTTTCTACTATATCATGCCTCCATTACGAAGGCCCTAAGTGCAACCTATCTTCCAACAGCTCCCCTTTATTAATATAGTTAGGGAGCTAACTAATTTCGTTATTCAATAATCAGTTGCAGTTGTAATAGTTTGTTTCCCTCGAAACCAAACATGAGATGTATATTCTTATATACATTGAAACATAATGTCTGTGTTTCAAAATTCAAATGCATCTGAATCTTATTCACTGGTATCACTTTGTTCACCATCGCTATAGGAATCACTGCACTGGAAAACGTCTGCATTATTATCACACCCATTATTACTATTAGTATTGTCCCAGGATGCCACATTTTAAACAGATAACAAAAATTTTAAGTAATTATAACAGCACCAATATTGAATTTCAACACTATTTCAACACTCAACTCGCGATCAGTTCCTGAACTGAACACGACGGCGATAACCATCCCCGCATTCCCGATTTCTATTCGTCACCGTAACATGACTTCAAATTTGATTTTATGATTCTTCAGTCAATCACAAAACTCGGTTAGTAAAAATTATCCAATATGAACCGTCAATTCTACGGTCCATGTGGACTAGTTCGCTACCGGTTCATTTTCATGTATTGGTTTTTTTGGCCTTTGACAGTACCGACCACTTTAAGTATGCACAATATCGTTTACCTCGACTATACAGTTTTGTAAATAACTCATATGTGAAAATGTCACGTGCGTAACTTAACAAATAAATGGGAACTTTTCTGTATATTTCAAAGATAGTGTCACTGTTTATAGTTCTAATACACTTTTCTGCTTCCCGACCTCTGAAAGGATCCAAAAAGTCTAGACTCATATTCCGGTCTCAAGACACATCGAGCAAGACTTTTCGAATTACCAAAATCTGATATGAACCGTGTGTTCTTTGAAATGAATTTCAATAGCTCATTTAGTTGGGACAATATACTTTTAGTAGCAGCCCTCATATCTTATTCCATCAATATGAAACTTTTCAACTTTGTTGTTAGGTTAACCTAACATTTAACGAAGTGAACATCTGTCTTGGAAGCTAATTTTACGAATTTTATAAAAATAAATTCAATCTATTGTATTTTTTGAACAATAAAAAAATTCGGCTCACTGTCATCTTGAAAAGTCGAGAATTTTAAATTGACGTCCTCATAACCTTATATATTGTACTTGAAGGAAACCTCTCTTCCAGCTATACCCTGGATCCCTTGATAACATTTTTCTAATTATCAGTATCTTTTTGTGCTTGAGAAGAATAAAACTATACAATGGACAAAAATGTGTGGTTCTGTCATTTTTGTTGTAGAGAATGGAGGAAACTGTCAAAAATATATCTAGTAGTAGGTACATTTATTTTTCCTGTTGACATCAAATTCTCGAACATGAACATTTGTTATAGTCGAGACATCTTTTTGGTCAGAAAAAGTTTGGAATTTATGAAAAAACTGAAGATACATTGGTCAGACTAAACGAAATATGAAATTTCGTTCCAAAGAACATATGATTTACATCCGAAAAAGACTGAGAAAGACCAGTGTCGTTCAACACCCTTTGGATACCGACTTCCTTCACAATCCATTGAATGTGAAAGTTTTTTTTTCCTCTTCCTTCATTTTTTAAATAATAATAATTGGAAAAAATGAAGTTTTTCAAAGTGGTGATCTCTTCCAAAAATAAAAAAATAAGATCTGTCTATTTCTTATTCTGTTCTTTACCTGACGTCTCCTCCTGCAGCTTCTATCAGAGTAGGCAACCAATCGGACACGTGCATCATCTGATCAGCGACCCTCTGAGATTTATTTATGAGCGCACTCCATATCAGAGCAGCTCCCCTCACTCCCCCTTCCCATAGAGTGTTCTTCACTCCCCTTAAAGGATAGTTTGAGGCGGCGTTGAGATTGAATCCTGCTGCGGGTCCTCCGTTATCCGTGCTGAATATTATTATGGTATTCTCCAACATGTTGTTTTCTTGCAAAGCTTTTGTAACCTCTCCAACGGAATGGTCTAACCTGCTGAGCATTGCTGTGGAGTAGAAAGAAAAATAAAACGATACCTAATAACTGGTCTTCCAACAGGGGCTTCAGAGCATATAGGATGACGTGCGGTTTTGAAATTCGTTAATAAATTTTCTCGATTGAATAACAAAAACTTATGAGATGGTATGGAGAATAGGAATACCTTTCAAACGAAATATTTTACAGCTTGCTAATCTGTATACATTTTGTTTGGAGAATAGCTGTCACTCCGAGAAGATTGATGTGGGGTGGTACATTTTTATGTTGAATGAGGTCATTTCATTTCGATAAAATGTAATGTGTATCAGGATTTTCTTAAAACATTGTTAGTTTAGCAAACAAATACTTTTGGACTGTATTATATATACACTCCTCAAAACAATCAGAGGATCACTTTTTATGGGATTGTAATTTTTCAACAGTTAAAATCATTATATTTTATATTATACTAAAAGGCAATGCAGGTGGCTACCAAATCCATGCTTCATTATTGAATACTTTTTTTGTTGTGTATTGGATATACGTGAGAAAATTAAAAATTGTGTTTCCTCCTCGGACAGAAATCACAGCAAGGATTCACCGGTGCATGGTTCTTATGAGCTTCCTGAGGTTTTCTTTAGGCAAACGCTTCTACTCTTCTCAAAGAGCGATTTCCAACTCGTCCAAAGTGATGGGTTGATTTTGACGGCTTCTGATGATTCTTTCCAGTTGATCCCAGGCATGTTCAATGGGATTTAGGTTTGGGCTGCAAGCGGGCTATCCCAAAGTGGAGGGTTCATAGGTACTGACGATTCCTGTAGAGTAGGGACAAGTCCCATCGTATATGAAAATAAAATTGTGTCCTTCTGCTTCTACTCTGTGACATATCTGGACATACAACACCTCATCAACGTACCTTAGGGTGGTCTGGGATCCGTTGTGGATGACTACAAAGTATGTACGATCATTGAGTGCTGATCCACCTAACACTATTATTGATTCAACTCCAAATGGGACTCTTGAAGATAAGCAGCAGGAAATGAAATGTTTAGTCCTTATTCTGTATACCCTGGCCCGGTAACTACCTAACAGTGAATTTAGACTCATCAGAAAAGATTACTTTACCCCAATGCCTAAGCTCTACCAACGTCTGTGTGTCCAAGCGAACAACATTCTCTTTCGTGACGTGCTGTAAACAGAGGTTCTGGAGTGGTAGTCCAAATCTCAATCCACTTTGTCGAAGTCGATTTGGGTTCTCGTTGATCGACTTGAAACCACTGATTAACTTACATCTAACCAACTTAGCTCATTTTGCAGCTCCCTGTCTGTTGAAAATCTGCGTCTGAGGGCACCTAGATGTAAATACCTGTCCTCTTAGACTGAAGTGGACCTACGCCGGTCTTTACTATGTATTTTGTGAACAGTTTCTAGTTGTAGGTAGCGGTTCCAAAGTCTTGAAACCACTGATTAACTTACATCTAAACAACTTAGCTCATTTTGCAGCTCTCTGGCTGTTGAAAATCTGTGCCTGAGGCCATCTGTCCTCTTAGGATGAAGTGGACCTCTGTTGGCCTTGACCTGGCCCTTTGTGAACATTCTCTAGTTATTGTAGCGGTTCCAAAGTCTTGAAACCACTGATTAACTTACATCTAACCTTTGATCCACCTGACGTTGAGAAACACCACTTTTAATCAATGTGACAGCACTAGTGACATCATTGTTAGAAAGAAACCTTCTAACCTGCCATGGTACGTAAACCTCATGATAAACCATGGTACGTAAACCGAATAGAAAATGAGTTAAGTTCGATTGACAACTGGTTAGAGTGGTTAGTGCTTGGAATCCTGCTCTTTTTCATTGCTGTTTCGAAAGATACAAATTATCTATATTAATACAGAGCCAAGAGAGAAAAACAACCTCTGTTGTTTCTTATTATTGTTCTCCACCATCGAAGGTAACATTATTATATTTATCATAAACTAATTCTTGTACATGATCATTTCCCTTTAATGTTTTGGGGAGTGTATATTGACTATTATATCACAGTGGCAAACCTGGTGGCAATATTTCATTTTGTGTGAGGAAGCCGAAAAACTCTAAAAACTTTCAATAAAATCGGATTTTGGCTCGACAGGATTTGTGCAGAATTAATTTCTGGTTAATGTATTCCATTTATGGTTTCCCAAAAAGGGCACTAAAAGCTCATTTCAAATAATTAATAAAATATGGTACATCCCATTTAAGCAAACGTTCGATGACGTCATCGCCCGGAGCAATAAAAAATACATATACTTTGTACAGCAAGCTTCATCAAAATAATACACAATGGAACATTTATGTTCAATCAGAAACAAATACGTATACAAATGTGAGTAGGCGGCAATTTCTAAGGTTTTGGGACTAATTGTCCCGAATTGATAATAATATCGTTTGGTTAGTTAACGTAGTCATTTGAAAAGTTCCTGCAGTTTCAATTCGTTCATGCTACACAAATAGTTGTTTTGACAATTACTAAACTGTGGACATTTCACGGCATGTCATTTTGTTGGTGATTTTCAAACGTTTTGGTAGTTCCATATTTCAATAAATATATGATGTTGTTGAGCGATTTTTGGCCAATATAGGGCAACTGCCGTAAAGAGAAATGCTCCAATTCCTGCTTTCTAATGGTCACGGACCATGCAGAGAAAGGAATCCGAACTCCTGACGACTTTACAGGCCATATCCAAGTACGATTCTGTCATGTAGACACACCAATCTCACAAATCCACCCCCTTCCTGTTGTCCGGGAAAGTACAACTGTGGAACGGACGATTTGCGGAAAGAGTTCTTCACTGCTGTTACCACTTTTGAGTAGCGTTGTTCCACTCCGAGGTGAGTATACGTCTCTCCGGCATCCAAATGGTGTACGATGCTTCCACCTACGAGCTACACATCCTCTCCGTAGTCCTCTTTTGAGATGGACCATTGCACATTTGTCTATGCCGAATTCCATACCGATAGCATGCGTATACTCTTCCACCACCCTCAAGGACTGATGGAGATCCTTCTATCCAGAGGTATAAAGTTTAACATCATCCATATAAAACAAAAGGGTTTCATTATTATTATATTATAGTTTAAAGTAAAATCATGAAAATAGATAAAACTTTTGTAATATCCCAATATTTGATGTGGACACATACCTGCAAAACGTCTTCTCTTATAGTCACTGATGTAGGAAAACTGCTCGACCACCTCATCGGACGCTGGTAGAGGAGTATACGGATTTGCAGAGTGCACTGCTGCGTGAGCTAGATAGATAAACAAAGGCTGACTCTTGTTGTGCTCGTTGATCAACCTGACAGATTCTGCCGTGAAAACGTCAGTGGAGTATTGCCCATGAAGATCGTATGCTACATCCAAGTTCCTTCTCATATCAAGTCCCCAGCCTGGATTTTCAACCGCAGTATGATCATAGTAGTCGTGGTGGCCCGTCCAGTAACCTAAGATGACGAAATCGCTGTGTATGAAATTGCTTTAGTTCACAGTATAACTAGCAGACAATGTGAGGATGTAAACAAGTGGAAATTGTTTTTCTCATACTGAATGGATGGACTCAAAGTAACCTAGCTACATCCCCATATTGCCAGTATATCCTAGGATCATCTGTCAAAGCTCACATTCGTTGCTTTGTGTCGTTTGTTTGCTTCAACCAATGGAAAACTCATCGTGAGGAGATGCCGACTACGCAAAAAATTCCTTTAGTTGAGAGTGACAAACTGACCACCGTCTATGTTTTCGATTGCTGTCGTTGTAGATACCTGTAGAGTTAACCGAACTGAAGGCATTGAGAGAGGAGAGCAGAACCTCCCTATTTTTCATGTATGATCTTCGTTATTCATCTGGACATGGTTATAAAGGAAACAGCTTTATTCTACACCGCTAGACGTGTCTTCCTACTTGTCGAATACTGGACATAGGAATCACTAAATTCATTTTATGAATTATGATCATTGTAGAGGATTAAAGTCTCTACAACTTTTGTTTAAACATTTTTTCTGTATTTTGAACCATTTTTGAGATAGAGGGCAGAGAGCATCTATAATGCTCCAAAATCTGAGGAGTGTATCGATCGTCTTCGCAATGTACAATTCATCAAGTTAACGAAATTGAATAAACCTGTGCAGTAATCACCGTGTTAGGAATCACACGTTAAAAGGTAAGACCTTGTTAGTCCTTAGCTCGCACAAGTTTCTCAACTTCAGAGAGTTGTCGTTCGTATGGGGGCGACAGCTGATTAACGAAAAAACAGAACAGTTATCAAATCTTCCACCAGCGAGTGTAGCAGCTCACGAACGTTTCAACCGTGTTTATTATCAAGTTAAGACCTGGTTAGGTTGGGTTATGTTAGGTCAGGTTATGTTAGGTTAGGTTATGTTAGGTTATGATATGTTAGGTTAGGTTATGTTATGTTAGGTTAGGTTTAGAACCACAGAATTGGACTTGGATAATGCGTGATGAATTCCTGGTACCTGTTATGATAATGGATCCACCAGCTCCGGCGGAATTGCTCAACACAATATTCTCCAACTGCAAAAATGGTTGTGGTTCGCGATGTGGATGCAGAAAATTGGGGTTACAGTGCTCTTTAGCTTGTGGCCAGTGTAATGGGCAAGCTTGTCTTGATGCTTCGCCCCAGAGTGATATCAATAAAGACGGTAGGTACTTGTGACCCCGAAATGCTGGAAGAACTGATGACAAATATCGTTGAAGACAATAACACAGACGAATTTAAAATTTTATAGCGATTGGAAGTCGATGATAAAGAAGAAGAAAACTGAAATTAGTACTTATACTTCTCATTTTTATTAAATTTTTTTGAATTTCAACGTTCATAAATGTTTGAAATGGTATTTTTCAATAAAAACATTAATTAAAGATTCATTTCTCTTCTTATTATTCAGTTAGGAAGTAATTAGTAAAAATAAGATTAGAATTGTAAAATAATTAAAGAATGTTTTTTAATAACTTTAAAATTACATGAGTAGGTGTTATTAAATTAATAGATACTGAATCATTGAAAACTTATTAAATATTACGTAATAGTTAATGAAACATGCAAATTATTCAGAATTACATATTTATCAATAATTTATGAACTTTATACGGCGTGTTTTTATTCGGGACTACATATCGACCTCGAAAGATACTCTAAATAGTTGAACACGGCGTGTGCTCTGCCCTCTATCTCGAAAATGGTTCAAGATATATCTATAAAAAAAATTTAAATAAGTTGTAGAAAATTTAATCTTATAGGTACCATATTTATAATGAATACAAACAGCATAGAAACCATAGGAAACGAGATATTAGCAATACCAAAATGTGTAAAAAATAGAATTTTTGACCTGTGACTTTGGAATATCTGTAGTGGCGAAAACCCTATGATAAGTAGGTTTCGAAACAAGTTTGAGGGTGTCAAAGTGAAGGTTCATACAAGTTTATAGCTGACTATCTCTCATTCTGAGGTGAAACTCCTAAAATTCCTGGTGTATATACTATGTTGGCTGCAACCCTGTGAATGATATCTGGTTCAATTCAATAACGATTTTTGGAGTATAAACTGATTGAGAAAAAGTCTTTTGTATGATCCAATGTTCTTGAATAAAAGTATCTTTTCTTTCTTGTAATTCAATGTTTATGAAAGTAGTTGTTTCGAAATGGATTTTTCTTTCAGTTTGTATCTGAAAGTTACTACTTTGCATGAACTGCCATTTTTATGTAGTGTTTATTTTGATATAGAAATCCAAAACTTCCTTACTCAAAGATCAATCTCTCATAAACATATGCCCCTTTCAATTTGAACAAATATTAGCATGTTTCATATGTTTTCATACATGAAATATTATTTTTCACCAGTAAAATATTACACGTTGAGCTTTCCATTGTACACAAAAATCTCTTGAATATTTGGAAGTGTCCTCCTCATTTTTTGTTTTTGGGATCCTAATAATAGTTTGGGTATGTAATGGTGTAATGAAAATTAAAGTCACATCTTGAACATTTCCCGTCCGTTCTTTTACATTGTTTCGATTTTTCGGAAATAAAATTATTCCACACTGCAGAAACTGGATAAACCGAAGATTGAGACCATAAAATTGTTGCTGTTGAATAAATGTACAGTTTGATGAGAAGTTGCACAATATTCACCTACTAGTTACCTAAATGGGACTTGAATCCTCTATACAAAGGTGTATAATCTTTTGTGTAACATCCCAAATGCCATTTACCAACGATGTGATTCACATACCCCAGCTCCTCCAGATACTGGGGTAACAGTTTTTCAGATAGCGGCAGGCCCCTGGCTTCTGCTCCATACAATACGGTGTGCTGCATCCCAGTGTGTATGGGGTGTTTTCCAGTCATGAGAGCGCTTCTAGAAGGAGTGCAAATGGCTGATACATAGTAATTGTTCAGTATCAAGCCAGCATATGCCAGTGCGTCGATGTTTGGGGTCGGTATTTGATTGGAACCGTGGTATCCTACATCATTCCATCCCTGAAAATAGTTGGAGAAATCTTTATAGACCTACGAACAAATCCAGAGCTGGATTTCTCCAAAAGAATGTCAGGAAAATATTGGCAGTTGGCAAAGTGAGTGGTAGATTTGAAGAGGAATGAATGGATGGTCGCCAAAACCAGATGGCATTTATCCAGTAATGCTTCTGCTACTTTGTAATCTATGTAAAAGAAGAAGTTACGACTGAGAAGAGAGCTCTTACCAGATCATCTGCTAGGATGAAAACAATATTAGGTCTTTCAGGGGTAGTTTCTAGACGGCATGTTGCCAACAAGAATGAAACAACGAATATAATTTCATTCAATGCCATACTGAATCTGAAACAAAAAATGTATTTGAATGAACCTGGCCTAGGGACTATTAAAGTTGGTTGTTGATCGCATTTCAAGTTTTCCACGTGTATATTTATGTAGGCATCTTCATACATGAAACTTGTTATGCATATGTAATGAAGACCTAATCAGATATGTAAATTTGTATGCACATTTGTCAGCATTGTTGATTTTTTCATTGTCTGCAACTCGAATAATTTTTGTATTTTTTACATTCTCTCGCATGATTAGTCGAATTCACTTGCTATTCTTTAAAAACGTGAACATTCAGTTGAACCCGAAGCGATCTACGGTTTAGTTATCCTTAGTTTATTCTGAACCAGGCGTTTGATTGAAATGTAAATTTTTTGGAAAAAAGGTAAAAAAAAGTTCTTTCAGCTACTTCACTGCTCAGAAGAGACCATGCGCGGTACTGATGATGGGGCAAACACCCCGAAACCGGTCTATCGGTTGGTCGGATCAACCAAACGAAATTAATTTCTGCTTTTCATAGTGGGCAATAACTTGTGACCAGGGATGTCGCTATGGGTGGGATGGGGGTAGCCTTCCCTCCTGCTTTTTCGACATGGGAAAAAGTTGGGAAATTTTGGGCCGTGAAGATAGAAAAAAATGAATAAAGATAAAAAAAATAAAATGAGAGAAGAGAAAGGGAGGGAGAGGTAATAAGAAAAGGGAAAGAACCGGGAGAAGGTTGGGATTTCCCAACATGCATAACTTGGAGATGCCATACTTTGAAATTCTGAGTTATTTGAAAACTTCAGTCCACAAATTTTGAAGTGACAATTTCACAAAATTCCTAACTTCTCGCTGTTTTTTCGACTTGGAAAAGTTGGGAAATTTCGGACCGTGAAAATTGAAAAAAAAAGAAAACAATAAGCGCAATATTATTTAAATGTTGTTTCCTTTCATTTGAATTGAATATTCCTATACATGGTGGATATGGTGGAAGACCAAGGACCTTGGTCCAAAGTAGAATAATTCCCATTATTATTTTTGTAATTACCAAAATTTTATTTTTTTCATGCATACCCTAACAGGCATAAGCATTCAGCCAATCTTTGGAT
>WOGP01002184.1:0-17225 GCA_015342065.1 Leptinotarsa undecemlineata
TATAGTCATACACACATACTTCTTGCTGTAAAGCCGTTTATAGAAGCAGTACATTTTTTTCCACCGAAGTATGCGCTGGTCAGGCCCTATCCTCCGAAGCCCCGATACATTCGGGAAGGCGCGCCAGTATTATCAACGAACGACCACTTCCCACACCGTGAGGTAAGTGATCATTGGGTCCGTGAATCATGAGCCCTGAGCAAGCGCAGTGAGCCAAGAATGACAGCCTTCTGCATCTGTCCGGGTAAGATTTCTGCCTTAGTGCAGCAAGCCGGTATGATTTTAAGATTCGAGAGTAGAGAGGGCATCATTCCACCAAGGACTCCAATAATCAGAACCACCATCTTGACAGAGTGATCTGGATAGAGTCTGCGAAGTTCGAAGAGGAAATCTCGATATTTTATTCGACCACTCGACCTGAGAAAAGTGAACGTCAGCCTCTTTGATAAGCCAAGATCTCCAATGTTATTGAAGATCATAAGCATTGGCTTATCCTTGTGTTTCCGCAGAAGTGAGGTAATCCCTTCTGCTTTTATCTGAGCTTTTTGCTGAACAGGTTCCAACTCGGTGACAGAGTTGTGGTCACCTCGTTCTAAACTAAAACTAAATCGAGTTCATCAGCTGCTCTGGCAGCTGCCCTAGAGAGAAATGCTCCAATTCTTGCTCTCTCATGATCACAGATTATACAGAGAAGGGAACCGAACTCCTGACGACTTTACAGGCCATATTCAGTATCATTCTGTCATGTATTATTATTATTTTAAATTGAAGTGATAAGATTATTTCCTCACATTCCTGAGAATGAGGACAGAATAAAAATGTTATAGGCGTAACAAATAAAATCTTAGACAAAAGTAATTTTTTTCCTATATTCATATCAATAGCTTATTTTATTTGTTTTCTTGAAGATACGTTAAGGACACGAAAAGACTCAGTTACTATGTTGTTGTGATTGTATTGGATAAAAACAAAACCGCATGTGCAGAATATGAAAATAACCTTTTAGCATTACAAATTCACTACACAATAATGGAGTTTTGAGATGAGTACAGGAATACGTCACTTCCGCAGCGGCGAGGCCATAGAACATCGTGTTCTGCATATAGAACACTTCTAATCGGAAGCACTCCTGTACGGTTTGCGTTCGCACATTTGCCGACCTGTGTATTATCAACCGCAAATTGATCATACTTGTTGAAATTTACATGAGATTGGATAGATTTGGTTTTTCTTTGCGGCAGTGATTTACGACTCTCTATAGTCACCGAGAAAGTTTCAACAACAATTCAACAAAAATTAAATGTTTCAATTCTCTACATTAGAGATTGACATTTATTTTTCTATATAAATTTCACTATAATATAAAACTACAAAATACAGTAGTCTGCCATGATAAGTTGAACACATATGCCAACAAATGGCGTCACGTCTATGTAAATGTAATTTTGCTTCGTTGGTATAATCGAAGTAACCGATATTGTACATAGTTAAAGCTGTCGGCGATCTCAAAGGCCAAATAAACCAATACAGAGAAATAAAGCTGCTGCCAACTAGGTCGCGTGGACTGTAGACTTGGCGGTTTGTATTGGATGATTTTTACTAAGCGAGTTTTAAGGTTGGCTGAAGAGTCATAAAATGTAATTTGAAGTCATGTTACGGTGACGAATAGAATGTGAGGATGGTTATAAGAGTCGTGTTGTCAATGTTCAGGAACTGAACGCGATTTGAGTGTTGAAATTCGATAATTATTGATGCAGTTATAATTATTTAAAATTGTTGTTATCTGTTTAAAATTTGATGTCTTTGGACAAGTACTAATAGTAATGACGAGTGGGAAAATAACGGAGTTTTTCCTGTGTAGTGAGTCCAATAGCGATGGCGAACAATGCGAAAAAGAGATACCAGTGAATAAGATTCGGATGCATTCAAATATTGAAACACAGAGAGTATGTTTCAATGTATATAAGAATCTACATCTCAAGTTTGGTTTCGAGGAAAATAAAGTATTACAAGGAACATCAGATTCCTTTTTCAACTGTACGTAAAATAGCCAAAAACAAACCTTATCAACACAAGACGCGATGTGATACGGAATTACCAAAAACCTTTAGATATTCATCGAATAAAATAGTTGAAAATAACAATATACAAATTACAAAGGCAATGAGATACCTGCAATTGAAATCATAAGGAAGAAATTGAATACTTTCGGCCATAACCTGACCTGCTGTGACAAAACTCTTCAGAATTGGATAAAAGATGAAGAAACTAGGATTTAGATTTAAAATAATAAACAAACGTCAAGCAGTTATGGAAAGCAGAAGAATAGTGGAATTGCGTAACAAATACTAAGAACAAACAACTAAATATAGACAAGAACATCGGCAAATTTTCTTATTTGGACGAAACTTGGTATGACACTCACAACACACTTACAAAAGGGTTGACTGATGGTTCGAGAATGTGTACGCCTAACATGTCTGCAAACATAGGATCGCGTCTAATCATTGTGCATTGTGGAGAAAGTATGGGTCCCGAATTCTTTGAAATTATGTGAAAAATAACTTGAAGACTGCAATTATGACTATCATAAAAACATGGAAGCTAATATTTTTGAGGAATGATTGAAAACACATTGATCCCAAATTTGGATGCGAATGGTGTAATAGTTCTTGAAAACTCTTCCTATCATTCGCGACAACTCATCAAAGCTCCCAAAAAAATTCCAGGAAAGATGAAATACCAAGTTTTTTAATGGATAAAAATTTGTATTTTGAAGATAACTATTCCAAAAACTACTTGAAGTTTAACCGACAAAAACATTTGAAAAAGTGTATGCCCTTGAGAGTATTGCTAAAATGTATGGACATACCATACTGAGACTTTCCCCATAATTTTGTGTTTTCAATCCCATCGAGTTGATTTAGGGAAAATGAAAACGAAGCATCAGGCGTAAACATTATTTTCGAAAATTTAATAAGACGATGATAGAACTAGTTTAAGAAGTATCTAATATTACAGAAGAAGACTAACAGAAAAGGATCAAAAAAGTAATTTTAGTTGAAAAAGACTATATGGAGATTGGACATATGAATGCTGAAAAGGAATTCATTATTGATTTGAATGACGACAGTGATAGTGAAACAGAGAATATGGAAGAGGAATTATCAGAAGCTTTCGAAGAAAATTAGTGAAGTGTTTTTGAAGCGATGGAATGATATATTGTTGACCGGGTTGAACCGCGTCTGTAATTTCCATCGTTTCGACGTTTCGGCTCCTGCTTTGGCGCCAGTTATTTCGTATCGTTATCTTGTGTGGAACGTAAAAAAACAGTTTGTTTGTAGCTTTTCAGATGTGTTGTCATATTGAGGACATGCAATACCATTTATAAACTTTGAAATTTTTCATTGTCTCACAAACTAATTGCATCAGAGTAATTGCTAGTAATATTTTCCTTTGACAAACATAGATGTGACGTAAGGAGCAGACGCCATGTCAGTAGTCAGCGTTTTGGCGCGAATTTTAAACTTTTAAATAGCAAATTTTGGCTACCAAACTTGTATACTTTTCAAAAATATTGTTTTTCGGAGAAGTCAATACTTCTAAACATTATAAAACAGTATCAACATCAGTAATCATGCCTATTTGTCAAAGCAGAAAAACGGTGACAGGTTTTCAATAAAAATCACTGTTCTCATAATTGCATTTTATAAAATAAAAACTTAGAAGAGAGGAAAACAAAAAACATGAGTGTTTGTATCTGAGTGAATTTTGTTGTTTACAAAACTTTTACGGGCCCCGTGATGAAATGAAAATTTTATCCGCTTATTGGTAATGGTGATCTGTTGAATTTAAAGTAGACTTAACAGTGCAACATTTTCTTCAAGAAAAGGCGAACAATTTTTTGACCAGTCTGTTGCGGTTACCCTCTATACATCCAAAGAATGTTTTTAGATAGATACAGTTTGTTTTTGAGTTAAAATCATTTACATATGGTATTCTTGTCCTTAAGAAGTGGTTAAGAAAGGAGTGAAAATTTCAAAAGTTCCTAAAAGTTATCGAATTCCATGAAAATTTTGAATTGAATCTGGTGTTAATATTTTAACAACTGTTATGATTCCAACACTTTTCGAGTGAGAGAAAATAGAACTGTTAATCAACAATGGAGTTTTACAATATAAATAATTTTTTAACATTCCTTCCTTCTACGCCCAATAGATGTTGTCAAAAAAAATGTTTACGTAACTCAATTAAATTATAAACATTTTCTACTTTTCATCTCTATTTATCAAGGTCACGAGATGTCGGATATCTCCACTGTAAACTTGCCTGAAATATATCTTTTTTATTAATGAATTAGATGCATATTTTCATGAGTGAAAATTAGTGTGTTGAGCTTGTTTTTTCACATAAAAGAGAACAACGAAGTTCCTAAAATATCTAAACCGCTGAGCAACAGAGATAATGTCGCTGAAGAGTATTTATAATGCTGGAAGAGTTGAATTTTATAAATCATATGAATAATAAAAGTGTAATGGAAATTCTTCCACATCAGTTATACAACTTTATACAAGCTAAAGTTATCGAAGTTTATTCGAAACACATCTCAGTTTCTTATATCTGTTTAGTAATTCCATCTGAGGTAGACATTGTTTACAATTTCTGAATATTTTATTCAAGGCTTATTCTAGATAGTTGTGAAAATTTGGATATTGCTTCATTGTTTCGTGACATCATTTAATATTAAGATTATAAACAGACCACCCTGCTTCTCACTGCATTTTTCCGATCTACGTGCTAAGTATATCTAATTGAATGTTATCGCTAATTTAGACTTCAAAATGCAATTTGAAGCATCAAATGACTATGATCGAATGAACCACATTTGGACGGAAATGTATGACACAATGATATATCCCAGGTATTCAAGAAGGTTGTATATTGATAGATTCGAAATATCAGAGAAAGTTGATGATGTAAGAGTAACAAAGAAAGATTTCAAAGTATTTCGAAGTATAGACTTAGTAATGATTCTATTTTAAGCATTTCCGTGGATTCTATGACAAGAAATTCAATGAAACTTTTAGTTCCATGGCAAATTTTGATAGATCCTGTTATTCTCCCAAAAGGAATTTTTTAGCTAATGAGATACATGATACATTTCCTGATTCTTCATTTAGACTTTGTATGGAATTCAGTAAAATGTATTTGAAAAATTATTGATCTACTTTCAACACAAATAGGAAAATGACAAGGAGAATCTGTGTTGGCCCAATATCTTCTGTTCAAGTTATGTAATTGTTAGAGATATGTAAAAGATATATAACTGTGAATAAATCAAAAACAAAAAAGCATTTCACGTATAACTGGCAAATTGAATGGGAAAAATGAAACCATATAGAAGATTGACCATATAGGATTATTTCCAATATTGAATTCATTTTACTTGTTCGATAATAGTATATTCGAATGAGTAATCCTGGAAGTGATGACACAGAGCACACTCCCTTTATAGTTTCTGTTCAAAAAATGAGGTGAACTTTGATTTTTCTCAACAAATATTCATTTAATTCTATTTTGTCTCCTTCGAAGTAGTCCCCCACAGATATAATACACTTGTGCCAGCGTTTCTGCCAATCTTCGAAACAATTTTTATGTGCACTTCTTGGTATATTCATGAGATTTCTCAGGAGTTCAGTATAAATCGCCTCAATCGTCACAAAACGCCATCCTTTCATGAGTCTTTTCAATTTTGGAAACTGAAAAAAGTAACAGGGGGCAAAATTTAATGAATACGGTGGCTGAGAAATGATTACGATGTTCTGTATCTGTAGAGTAGGGAGTAGGGTGAATGTAAGCCCACAACACTTAGGCCTCATGTGACCCATGTCCTTCTAGGTCATCGTCCATCCTGTCCTTTCCAGGAAGGTGTACGCCAAGACTCTCCGAACACACATTCTCTTATTGACGATAATTCCGGCACTCGCATAGGACATGCCTGACAATCTCATCTTCCTGTTCACACAATCTGCATAAAGGTATGTCCACTAGCCCCATATTATGGATGTGTTTACTTAATTGACAGTGGCCAGTCAGAAATCCTACTGTTAAGCGTAGATTTTTCCTGGTTATCGCCAGATATTTCTTCAGCGTCAGCTTCCCAGGGTCGCCCAGGTTGATCCTGGCAAGATTGAGATTGCATCCTTTGATTCCATCCCATCTCTTTAGGGGTTGAGCGTGGGTGTAACATTTGGCTAATTCCGCAATTGTCGAAGTCATAAGGCCGTAGGTGCCACTGGATGTTGTTTTTGGCCATAAAGTTACAAACATGCAATGATGAGTGAGCAGGTGCATAATCATGATGGAAAAACCCTGAATTGTTTTCAACAGCGGATGTTTTTTTCGTATTGGTTCTCGCCGATAACAACAATGATACTCCTTAATGACCGTACGAACATGTGGCAAGACCTCCTAATGCACTACGCCACGGCAATCGAAAAAAAAACAGAAAGTAAAACTTCGACATTTGATTGAATTGCCCTCTTCTTTGGTCTTGGTCATAATCATATACTCATAATCCGTCAGCAGATATGACCCTTCAAGCAATTTTGGAGCGAACTTTGCTGCCACATGTTTAATGCCCAAAATTTTCGAAAAAATCACATGGCATGAGCCAATTGATATACAGACATCCTCAGCAACTTCTCTAAAATTGATTCGACCATTCTCCATAACAATTGTCTTCACTTTCTCAACATTTTCATGGGTTGTTGGTATGCCGGGGCGTCCAGGGCGAGCGTCATCATTCACGTCTTCTCGACCTTCTGTGTAAAGCTGGTACCACTTGTAAACCGTATGCCACTATCAATATTTCAAATGTTTTTGAGCACTTGATTCCTTTTTCACACAAAATATTTGATTCATTATTTTTGGATAGCTGAAAATCGTCAAACACGCAAATACTTCTAAATTTTATGCCTCTCACTAACAAACTAAACATGCCGAAGAGCTGAAATATTATTGCATTGAAACGAAAATAGTGTTGTCAAGGTTGTGATTCTATACAGGGTGTTTATTAAACATGCGGAAAAAATTGGTGGACTATTTCTTGGGCTATTCTAAGGATATTTTGTCCTTTGATGATTTTTGATAAGGCGCTTTGTTTCGAAGATACGGGGCAAAAAAAATTTCGGTGATTTTAAAATTATTGATGTAGCCGAAATAAAAGTATAGCGTACTACACTGGACCCACTAAGTAATATGGGCCACCTAAAGTTATTGATTTATACTATTTCAGTGGAAGATGTGGAAGATTTGAGAAACCGGATGATTGCTGGGTGTAAAGCAATCAGAAACGATCCTGGTGTCTTTGAAAGAGTTCGGGAGTCGATGAGGAGAAGCTTGGATTCTTGCATTCGACCGGTATGCATTCATTTTTAGTTCTTGTTTAATAAACACCCTGTATATTTTATCATTTTTTCTTATTTGTTTAGTATAATTTCCTTACGCCACTGCAAGAGACAGATTAGGGAAAAAACGTCAGTCATTTCTGAGACTTCAGTGCCCACTATTTTGGAATTATAGTATAATGGAATGTACGCAGCCCGCGAAATTTTAACATTTAATTTGTTTTTTGAACAGCGCACTATACATAAATGAGATTAGTTGATGTTGCAAAGTACTTTCTACTAAATTGTCAGAGTTATAAAAATAAATGAATATTTAATGAAAGAAATTATTCAGAAACGAACTAACAGAATGATATGTAATAAGCAGATTCTGCGGCCATACAGACCGATATACACATAATACACATATACTGAAGCTGTTGTAATGAATATTGGCCACAAGAAACTGACTTTTCTAGAAGTCTTGGCATTCTGAAATCTCATTTTGGCTACTTTTTAATAGACAATAAATTAATGAATTAATTAATTAATTACACAAACAGGCTATTTCAGCCCAATTATTTGGATAAATGAGGTGAATTACAATTATGTACATAAAATATTGTCTATATTATACCTACTACCTAGTAATTAATGCCCTGAATTGTAGGGGATGAACTGAGTCCAAAATTGTGTAGATGGAAAATTAGTCTCAAATACTTGTATTTAATATGTCTCAATGAGTCTCAAATATTTGTATTCAATATGCAGTCTAAAACATTCTTACAATAAAACGCCGGGGGTGAACTCCAGTCTAAATCAATCAAAGTGTTGAAATTATTAGCTATTTTGAGAATGTAAACCAGTGGTGCCCTTGCTGGATTCCCTATTCTAGATATATTGAACATTAGGGTAGACTGTGTACGACGAGGAGGAACGTTCAATGGAGTCGCATCAAGAATTTCTGAAGAGTTAATTTTATGTTTTATTATTTTGTGCAGAAATATCATACAGTTCAAGCTCCTTCGTTGTTCCAAAGGTAATATTTAAAATTCTGATCTCAACTGATATGTTCTTATGTATTATAATCAGGCAAACCATGATGCTGTTTCAAGTATAAATGTCTTCGTAATTTATTCTGGACCTTTTCCAATTCATATAGACACGTTTGATACTCCCTGGACCAAGTAATAGAAGCGAATTCTAGTTTAGGCCTCACTAAAGAATAATTCAGTAGCTTAATTGTGTGTATACTCGAAAAGCATGATGCCCGCCTGATCACAAAACCCAGAACTCTATTGGCAGATTTAACATTTTTTTTATATGACTAGAAAATGAGAATTTTGAATTATAAGTTGCTCCAAGATCTTTCATTTCTGTTTTTCTTTCTAGGACCTCTCCATTCATTTGATACGCAAAAATAATTGGTTCTTTGAGACGAGTTATTGAGAGCTCTGAACATTTTATCAAATTGAAGTATAATTTATTCTTCTGACTCTATTCCATAATAGAATCGATATCCTTCTGGCGCCCTTTACAATCTCGAACTGTTTTTACTTGTTTGAATAGCTTCAAATCGCCAGCAAAATGAAAGCAATCTGAAAATTTTAAGATATGAGGGTAAGTCGTTTATGGAAAGTATGAATAGAAGTGGTCCTAAATTCGAACCTTGAGGAACACCCGAATTGGCCAAAAGTTTCCCAGACGTATTTCCATTGTATCTGATAATGAATTGTTTATTTTGTAAATAATTTTTATCAATTCTAAGAAATTGTTTGACAAACCATATATGCTTATCTTTTCTTAATGTTTCACCTCATTCATTTTTTTATAATAACAATATTTCATTCAACTGAAACTACAAAAAAAGATTTTTTTTTCAATATTTGGTAACATACATTATTTTCTTTGGTAATACTTTAACGTGTTCTCACCTTACAGCATTTCTGTGCTCTATGTTCATTGTAAATATTCCTTTTGTTGTAATGACTATGTGTTGACGTTCATCTTAAATAAAGAATTTGAAGAGAATTTGTTGAATATCTACACATTCGCATCAATAAAACTGAAACGAATAGATATTTATATTATAGATGTTTCAGCGAATACTAATGTTTAAATCGATGGTTGGACCGCCATAATTGAAAGTGGTTTAACTCTGTTAATGGATGTCAATGAGGAAAATTATCTTATTTAAAGGTTCTTGTTGGATTGGTTTTCAATATAAAGACGCAAAACAAATTTTTCTTGGAGCTTCAAATAAATGTCTTGTTTTCGTTACTCCCAAGTCAATAAAAGAAAACAATTACCTTTTAGAACACATTGTAGTCTTTATTTATAGTGCTCTAATTCAATATTTATAGATTGTCAGCATGATACTCTGTAGAGGATGTTTAACTTAACAATCACGCATTGGTAACTAATTTCGAAAATGAACAACTGATTTATTTATTAAATCCCCATATTGAGGCATTTCACATATAGAATGTCTGAATATGGAGATAGAAGTGTAATGTTATTATATTCGGCAGGTTTTTTGAAAATATCTGATGATAAATTAGGACATCTGGATTTTATTGATTGAAATGTAGTCAACTAAAAAATTTCTCTCATTTATCAACTAATCATTTTATTGTATAAGAGTTTAGTGTTTCGAATATTATTCGAAATACGAGTATTATTATTGTTTTGCTTTCCTTCCGACCCTTTTCAAAACAATGTAATTGGTACTTTTTCTCTGTAATTGAATTTATTAAATTCAAAAGAAGCATTCAATTTTGAAAGAAATTGAACAGATTCTGAGCAAAGATATAATTTTTTGACGCGACTTCATCGATATTCTAAAACTTTCAAATCCAAAATTCGTTGTTAAATATATTGACACAAATTTCAGAATCAGAAGTGTTACTGACAAATTTTATAAATACATTTTTGTATTCGAATGAAATTCGAATTACAGATAATTCAGATATTTTTTATTTGTGAAATGCAGTGTTGACCCTCTCATGCAACAGGGGTCTTTTACATAAAAACTCAGAATCGGTAAATGAGCGATATTTTGTTAAAAGGTTTTTCTCTGCCTGACGTCATCACGCTGAATCGGGTATTTCAGTTTATCCCTAATTTGCATTAACTTGCTTCAGCATTTTTAAACTTTATATTTTACATTCTACCTAATGGAACGGTGTTCCGCTCACAATTCATTACATCTTTTTAATTGAGGTTTTGTGGTTTGTTTCCGTATATTGTTAGTAGTAGGCAGGTGGCCGTGGGCTATATTTGGAATGGAATGGAATACGGAGTATCTAACAGAATACAAATGAGGAAGCAATGGGAATAACATACCTCGAGTTGATTCCCTTATTGAACATTATTCCAAAATGGTAGAGGCTACGTTGTTGCGATGATATTTTTTTGGTTAAGGACTATTAAAAGTTGGACAATAATGTATTCCGTAAAATTAATAAGAATTCATGAATTGATATATTTTTTGGTATTTAGTGAGTTAATGGCTCTGTTCTACTGATAGTTATAATGAGAAGGTTCTTATTGTGGAGTGCATTTCAGCATGCTCGGTGATGGTTCCCCTACCAAGGAACTTCGATCATCTAATTAAAAAAAGTTTCTGCCTACAGAAACCTCGATAATGAAACCAAACTTGAAATTTGTGAAACCTACTCTGAATAAATAATCCCAACAGCTAGAATTAGCTATCATTTATTGAATTATTTTAGAAAACAATACAACAAAAGTATAGGTTATTTTCGTTTTCTGCAAATTTTATATATTTCAAATGAATGAAATTTTGACAACTAATTTCCATTATCCAGTTTGAAAAATGCAGAACTATCCTGTTATAGTTTTCGAATACCTAATTCATATTCATTCCCCGAAATAACCAATTACTTTTGAGGTAATTTTCTTATACAAACATTATTATGATATTAACGGAGCCTTGGAATAATGATACTGAAAGTTATATCCTGAGATTTATGTATTTACTACATTATATATTTTTTCAGCCCAGGCAACTGTGCCAAAGTTTATAAATAAAACGTCGCGTCGAAGACATTGTCCAGCTGTATGATGAAATCTACAATAATATACTATATAACAATGGACGATTTCCATTTACGTTATGAACACGTGTATCTTCACTGGTATGGTTGACTGCTATGAAGAAGAAATAAAAGAACTGCATAGTGAATCAATTAATTATTTAGTTCCTGTGGTAAAAAATGTGCATCGCCAAAAATTTTCATATTAGAATGATATCAAACTAAATAATTCAACGTAAAGATATTGTTGATGTTAAATGATCAAAACCGTTTATGGGATAAGGAGGAAGAACTAAAATGACATAAAATAAAACTCATCTCCATCTTGTGATATCATTGCGAAATCAATGGTATAAATAATAAATCTACTGAAATAATGACCAAATTAGTATTTTACAATTAAAAAAACACCCTACTTCAGATACAATATTAAATTGTATCTTTTTGTATTGTATTGTATCTTCTTCAGGAGATGATGATACCAGCTTGGTTGGTGGAATGCCCGTCGAGAGGAGTATTGCAGTTCTCTTGATTGGGAAAGTGCTTCCATGCATGATTTACACATCTCTGTAGGGAGTTCATTATATAATTAAATTGCTTCCTTTTTTCCTCTGGAAGTTTCCCACATTTTTTGTATGAAGTTGAAGAAGTAGAAAGCCGACACCCTCCTTTCTCGTAAACTTATCCCTCCTAAAAATATACCCCTTTCAATTTAAACAATTAAAATAATTTTATTTCTCTGCAGGGTATTGACAAGTCCATCAGTGTCCCAGAAAATCTCAGGTCAAAAATACGAATGAAATAATCAATAAATCTTTTTCAGAAGGCAAATCGTGTATGACAGACATTATTCAACTTTATTGATCCTACTTAATATTCGCAGTTTGCATGATGTCATATGAGGTGAATCGTGATTTGGTAACGTTTTCTTATTATACACGACCGAAATATAAAAGTTGTATATTGCATTACGAAATCACTGAGGCAACATTAGCGATCGGTTATGTTTCAAGTTCCAAGAATGAACTCATTGGTATACTTACTGTCAGTTCCCTCATGAATTTCGTTGCGAATGTTTTAATTTCTACTGATAGCAATCACTACACGAAAAAGAGAAAGGTGTAGGTCATCGGCACCATTATTTCAGGTGACATGCGTTGAAATTTTCTGATCTACGCAGTTATCAACCGCGAAATATCATAGGGCAAATCACTACAGGGTGAGTCAAAAATATTTCCTCGGCCATTGTTATCAGTTTTTCGAATTGCTCAATTTTTTCCCCAGTCATATCGATTAATAGTAACTTTCTAAATTATTTTTTCACATACTGGGTGATTCTGTAGAGCGTGGCTAACCAAAGTTATATTTTTATAAATGGAACACCCATTATATGAATACGTCATTCGATTTTATATTTTTTTTAGCTCTCTAAGAAATTTTTGTTTTCGAGTTCCCATTGGGGCATTTCCAAGTAATTTTTTCAATTCACCAACTTTCAGAAACAATACATAGGGTGCTCTGTAAAACCGGACAAGTTTCATTCACTTTCTAACAGATATTATTCAACTTTTTCAAATGGAACACCCTGTAGATTTTCATTTGTATGAAATTTTTCAATATTTCACTATATTTTGTAAAGAAAAACAGATATTTTACAAATTATACCCACTTTTATTAATTGTTGTAACCACAAAAATTCATTTATTTACGTTAATTTACTCAAAATTGTTTCAATATGAATAATAAAGCCTAATTTTTTTTTAGTGAATAGAGGAGTCCGAAAGATGTTCAAAATAGCGACCATTTTCTGCAACATATAATGCCAGTCTTTTTTCAAATGAATTCTCTACACATTCCAGCATATCCTGTGGGATTTCCCTGAAAGCTCTAAAGTGATTCTTTGTTTACTGTCTTCTATCGATATTGGAGGAGTTTGGTAGGCAATTCATTTCATATACCCCAATAAAAAAAACCATTTGGGTCAGGTCATGTGATTTGAGTGGCCACGCGACAGGCCCACCCCTACCAACCAGTTTTGATTGAAATGATCGTTGAAGTATTCACTTGTAAGTATTCTTCTTGAATTATTCTTGAAGTATTCATTTGTAAAATGTGGTGGTAAAATGTGTAACCATCTTGTTGTAGCCACATTGTAAGTCTTTAATATTACTGGAGTTTTTTTCCCAACACCAAACCGTTATTTTAACACCTCGACACGTGTTTTGATCGCCAAGTGATCATTTTGAAGAGGAAGATCAAGTTTGATCTTCCTCTTCAAGAGGGAAAAACTCCAGTAATATTTATTACTACACCAAAGGTCCAAAAAGTGCTTCACAAATTCTAAGTCTTGTTCCATATGGAACTCCGTTCAATAAATTCGAAAAGTCATGCCGAACAAATCCTACATATTTTTTGCCACTGAGATGCCCATCCAAAAAATACCGACATTCATTTTTTGATGTCAGTCATGGATAAATGGATTTTTAAAGAAAAAACCAGTATGAATATTCTTTGGGATTTTTACGCGATTCTTACCGTTGAAACCGCTGAGAACTATCACTAGATGGTATGAAAAATGCTAATGTACTAGCGATTAGTTTAAATGTTCGAAAAACAAATTTGAGTAAGTGTTACAACAATTACTAAAATTTCGTATAATTTGTAAAATACCAAGTTTCGTATAGTATACCTCTGATAAAAAATGTAGTAAAATGTTGAAACATTTCATACAAATGAAAAATTACAGGGTATTCTATTTGAAAAAGTTGAATTATGTCTGATAATGAATGAAACTTGACCGGTTTTACCGATCACCCTATATATTGTTTCCGATAGTTGATATTTCCTAAATTATCATAGTGATATTGACTAAATGTTCTTAAAAAATATTTTTAATTGCTGTAGACATACGGATGGTGAATTAAAAAAATATTGTCTGCAAAATAGATTCTTCTGGAATAACGTGGCAACGCCGCAATGGAAATTCGAAAACAAAAATTCCTTAAAGGACTGAAAAAATATGGAATCGAATGAAGTATTTATATACTGGGTGGTACCGAGCTTAGTCACGCTCGGTTAAATCACCCAGTATGCGAAAAAATAATATTGAAAGATAGTAAGTATTTTTCTTGTTGACTCTCCCTATATATTTAGGATTTTCTCTCAAATAAATCTGACATACTGTTCTTAATAAAAAAAAATCTTCAATGGGTGTAGACAATTTTCATTGTTTCACAATATATATCAGATTCACTTATTATTTTTTTCAGTTAGAGTTTTGCCAATAAGAAAACATAATGGAAATTTACCTTTTTTCATGAATTGCCCCTCCTAACACACGTGTTCAACAAAAATGCGTGGAAGATTGTTTACAGGTTACATTGGATTATTTTTCATGTCTTTCTTTTGATGAATTAATGGTAGATTGGGCGATACGTTTCTGAATCTTCTGGATTATGTTCCTTCAAATTCATTAAAATAATTTTGATATGTTTTAATCACCACACAGAACTCACTTGATCGAATGGCGTTACAGTAAGTCTTTGTCACACCAGAAATTCTTCTAACTTTCTTTCTCAACTTTCTATTTATTTTTACTGTCTTTTTTTATACATTCTCACTTTTTCGGCCTGTATTTTAAAAACATATCTTATGACAGCTGGAATCATTCGAATAAATGAAAAATACAAATAAATACATTTGATGCAATTTGTGGCTAATAAGAAAAATTGAAGTGATGATGCTGGCAGAAAACGTGAAAAGTTTGAAAAAACCGATAAGACGGAAATGAAATAATAACCATTTTATCAAAAATTGATTTTCTGATGTACCTTCGGAGAAACTCCATATCTTCTGAATGTATACAAGATATTCTGTTAGTCACATGTATGCCCTTTGTACCAGTTAAACCTTTCCATATTTCTGGTACTTCTATACAGTTCATTGGAGTAGATATTTTTGTGTAATACATATATCATAAGGTTTTATTTACTGATGACAATGTTAAAGAATGTGTAATGATATATTCCAACAGTTCTGAACAATAAATTTTTGGTTGATTTTTTTCGGAACGAAGAACATTTAACAAAAGATAGTTCCATTTGAAAAAGCGTGAACCAACAAAATAATAATAATCTGTGTTCAGTATTAGTATCAGTTCATCATAGAATCAGCAAAACCATTCCCCATATTACATGCCAATGGAGCGTCTAATTAACACTTCCAGTGTGGAAGTAAATCCACTAATGATTCGTAATAAATAATAATATGATGAATAGTCCGTCTCTTCTCGCTCGTTTGTCTTCAGTTTTTGGTAATGTAATTATTTCAGATTTACGATGTTTACATCTTTAGAATTTATTTGCTGAACTTCATTTTCCCGAAGAAGAGAAAAGACAATAAATCAATTGGTTCTAGGGAAAAATTGCATCTACTACGATAGCTTTTTCCTACCTTTCAGTGTGTTTTTTTCGACACTCCAGACGATTCTAGACGTATACAAAAAGTAAAATTATGTGTAATTGAATTTGATATTTATATACAGGATACATCAGTACGATGAGTGTCGGTTAGCCATTCTTTGGGAAAAAATACATACTCCCCTTGGATTTCGGCAATTACCTCTCCCCCTTTTGTCATATAACGATGCAAACTCTTATTAAAACATCAATATTTTATTTTTATGGTATTATAGTGTTTGAGAAAAGAGGTCATTTGCGTAAACCTCTGAACAAATTTGGTATTCAAGTCAATGCGGTAACGCAATGTGTATGTTACCATATGGTGACAACAATTCAACTTTCTAAATATCCCTTATACGGATAACTTACTTGTTGAAGAACATCGAGTAAAACAATGTCAACTTAGACGGCATTGGTTAATTACAAAAAAGTAATGATAATTGAATAATGACGCCATGATGCCCATGGAAGTCGCTTTAATATTGCCATTACTTCATACTCGTATTTTAATAATACTATCATTTATTGCCCAACACCCAATTACAGGACATGATAAAATACATCAGTACTGATAAGTAGTAGATGAAATAACAAATTAACAATTCATGTTCAATCTTGACGTGATATATGTATATAATATAACAATGTTATATATCTTTGAATAGAAAACAAAAGAAATGAAAGTGATAGTATAACTATTCATGACTATAATTGCTGAAAGTGATCATAATAACACTCTCTCTTGCAATACAAAAAAAAAAAGAAACACATTTGATATCACTTTCAAATTTCCATTGCAACTTTTTTTAAATTATTCGCTGAGCAAGTATGTCTATCCATTCCCAATTGGAACGGCAAAAAAAAATAAGATTATGGTAATAAACATTTCTTGCCTGTGGCCCCTAGTCGCCCAGATAGTTAGTAAACGTGCTATCAAACGTATTTGAGGAATAACGGCTCGGCTGGCTGAATACTAATTTTTTGTCCCTTTCACATTATTTCTTTATCAGTGCCCTGTGTTAGTGGGGTTAGGTGAGCTAGTGAGTGGTTTTGCAAACCGATTTTTGAAAACTTTTTCTAGATATCAATTACCCTAACATCAAACTGATATTTTGCACTCGATGCGCGTTTCGCTAACAAGGTTAGCATGTTCAGGAGAAGCAAATTGATAATGAATCTAAAGACAAGGATAGCTGTTTATATACCTAAAGTTTTTTGGTCCGATGTGGACTTTGTTTGTTAAATGATGATTATCCTAATTGATTTTCCGGTAATTAACTGGTGGATCCACTACCTGCAAATTAATTTGTACCACTACC
>WOGP01002185.1:0-17224 GCA_015342065.1 Leptinotarsa undecemlineata
TATCTATCTATCATCCAGAGAAGAACCATCCGCCTGATTGGAGACGCGAACATCACTTGCAACCTTGATAGTCTGGAACATCTCTTTTCTATAAATACTTTCACGAGAAGCGTTCAAGTGACTTGGCACATTTGATTCCACCAAGAGCGGTACATATCAGAAATCGAAACGGACTGTGACTGTTCATCATTCTAAGGTTAAACTCAGTACACCTCGAACTTCACTGTTCAAGAACTCTCATTCGGAAAACTTCGTTGATGTGGAATAATCTTCCTGATAATGTTTTCCAAATGAATTCAATCTCCAGAGATTCAAATCCAATGTGAATCACTACTTTAGCACAGGCACCGTTCTCAGAGCGCGTTGGAGATTTTCTTATAGTGCTTGTGTTTTGTCCTTGAAAAAATATACAGACTAATTATCCCACCAATTCAATTTCAGAACACAAACTCCCATGCAAATAGGTATCAGAACGGTATTCTTGAATGCAAATGGAATATATACTTACTTTCATAGGGGAAAAATTATGTATGTTTTAGATTAGATACCTGAATACTGATAATATCTATCGATCCACTTGCTGGGAATCTTGGGAAATTTTGGACTTCTATGTTGAATTTGTTGAGGAAAGGAAGATGCAGGAAAGTTGTCAAAGCTGAGTCTTCCCTTCGTTATTGTTTATGAGGGGCAGAAAATTTTACCAAAAAAAGACCGTAGTGCAACAAAAATTTTATTCCTGAATTTTTATAAAATTCATGTTGAATAATAAGGTATCCGTAACAAACATAAAGGTAACTTTTTTTCAAAATTGCACTGATTATTTTTGACTTATGGGATGGTACAAATAAGGTACCACCAAGCCTTGCAGTAAGAAAAATTTAATTCTCTTTCGTGAATTATCCTCTGGAATTATTGGGCATATACTATAGAACGGTGTTACATTTTCTGAATTATTTTGTACAAAATCGGCAACACCAGAAGAACTTTCAAAATATGGAGGTGGAGTTGGTTTACAAGTATTTGGCCAAGTTGGTGGTGTATAAGGTACAGCAACATTTGGGACGAGAATATGAACAGGGTTAGTATTGACAAATATCTCCCTTATCGCAGATAGAGATAAATCAGATTTGAACCCATCACTTTCGAAACTTCCATCACTGCCAATTGCAACGGGGTCATTATCTGCCAAGTCTTCGTCATCGAAGGCGTTAATCTCAGGTATAGGTTCTACGTCTTCATCCACAATAGTATCAGGTCCTTCTATCTCGTTGTATGGTTCTTCTAAAGTAATTCCAACTAAATTGAAAGGTGATTCATCCTTTTTGAGCCTCTCCATGTTACTGGAAAAATGACATCATAAAAGTTTCAATCGACGCGGTGGTACACGAAAGGTACCACAACAATAAATTGTTTATGTTTACTTGTAATGTAATATTTTCAGTTTTGATGCTAATGACACTTACTTCAAACATTAGCTATCCAATTATCCTCAATTATTGCAAAAAAACTATTTTTTTTCATACAATAAGACCATTAATTGTTTGGCCAAAAACAACACCGTAATCATGCGTCAGCCACCGTATTCACCAGATTTGTCCCCTGCGACTTTTTCCTATTGACGAGGCCCATGAAAGGACGGCGTTTTGCGGCAATTGATGAGATAAAAACCGAACGCTGAGAGAGTCAAAGAGTGCATTTCAGAAATTTTTTTAGGAGTGGAAACACGCTGGTGTATCATATCTGAGGAGAAGTACTTTGGAGAGGACAAAATAGAAATTGATGAATAAATGAATATTAAAAAAAAAATTAAAGTTCACCTAATTTTTTCAACAGATTGAAGTATCATGGTGGATTTTTAGCAAGATTACTTAAATCTCATTGAATGAGTAACGAACAAAGCATGGGTTTTCTATTTTTGCATAACCACTAGGAATTTTGGCGTATCGCAACAAGAAGGAGTAGGATATTTTTTTTCAATCCGAAGAGTAGATTTCAATACGTCACGGAAATACGTTTCAAAACGAAACGAAACTTCAATGAAAAATATCTTCTTACTCTGATGGATTGAGTGGAGTGCATCAGACAAATTTATTAACTTTTTTGGGAAATGAGTATCAATGAATTCGACACTGCACATTTTCCAATATTCCCGAAGAAAAAGGTAACACGTCAATACCTAGGAAGTGCCGGACATGAAAATAAAACGAGCACTATATCATTATTATACGAGTATGACATGTAAAACGAATATTCTCACACAGCAATAGAATAAACTGCACTCTGCAACAAAGACAGTTACATGAGTCATCACATATCGAAGACGACCTGTAACAAACCAGTGGGAAAATGTTCGGATGACTGACATGTAAAAACAAAAATCTACAAATCAAGAAGTCAACCTTCTAGCTTAATCTGCCAACGAGACTAAAAAACATTACATCTTGTCTGAGCGCCACCTGCTCCGTGTTCGCATTCATCTAGACTTAGAGTGGCATCTTCCGTCTCTCTCATACGCACGGCGCGATCGTAAGAACGTGCGAAACGTAAGTAGTGCACTTCGAGATCATCGAAGGAGAACAAGAGCCTAATAGAAGATAGTGGACTTGTAAATCGTCGAGCCTCCGGCAGTGCAGCGGCGAAACATGAAGGTAGAGGACAAGGGTCGTTATTAGATGGAAAAATATACAGCCAAAAGCACACACAACTTTGTGAAAAGGTTCATCACAATGGTCACTCGTTAATAAATACATGGGATCAATACACCACTTCTAAAATCAACAGAAATTCCTTCAGATGCTTCATACAGACCTACAGAGGAAACTGGAACCGAATACAAAATAAAATACCAATGCATGTTTGCAAAAAGTGCAGAAATTATTTTACATTATCTTTTCATTGTTTGCTTTTAAATGACTCATAACAATATAACTGTAACTTGATGAGTTGTTTCAGGTCAGCTGACACTCCTCTTCATAAATATGAAACAGCAAAGGAGTGATGTCCAATAACCCGACCCTATTGTTGGGATTATCATTTCTTTTCAACAGGATTCGAACCTCTGTCTATTTTCTTCTTCTATGGTTACTATTATATTCGTGCTGATAATTTTTTCGACTATGATCAGTCTTTCATCTCCCTGGATTGATGATAAACCTGTTTCTGGTTTATGCAATGAAACCTGACCAATCATCAGTAAAATAGTATCATCAGTAAATCATCATCATCATAATCAGTAAATTTGTAGGGTTTTTCCTACAACTATTTAGTTTAGAAACATTTCATTCCGTTATTGATTTTTGTTTTTGTATTATAAATTCTTGTTAGGAAATCAACTTTTCATAACTCTATTATCGAGCAGTCGTCCAAAATATTCATCTGCTTGAGTTTTTTATGTTAATTGTTTACTTTCAATTTTTGCCGATAATCAAACGAATATTTAGAACGAAACCATTTGGGATGTTTAGAGTAGGGACTTATTGTTAACACTCTTACGGATTAAGCCAAGTGGTTGACCTTTCTTGACTAAATTTATGACAAGAGTTACTGGGAACATATTGCTCGGCGGAAGCAAGCAGTCTGTTCAGGGATTTTAGCTGGAACTAATACGAATTCTGATTATCCTCGTCACGAGGTTCCACTGTTATTTTCGGTTTGATCATTTGTTGGTATTGTTAATGAATTTTATTCTTTGTAAACGCTCTGCCCGTCTGATTAAAAATTCACCAGTCCCGACAAAGTTATAGGCCGCTTTGTTTTATCTTATTCTAATTCATGCATACATTACATTACATTTTGATCTTCACACTCGTTATAAGCCATACGAAGCTTTAGGTATATATTATAACTTCCAAGATTGCAAGTGAGTTTAATTTGAAAGATATGAGGGTTTGAAAAAAAATCAATACATCTAACCAAAGAGAATATATATAGTGAGACAAATTAACTCAAAAACCAGTCTAGAATATTATACTTTGAGAAACAATCCTCTGGATAAATGAAATCATCAATCCAGAAACATTCATAGTTTTATTATGGATATGTGAATTTCTGTGAAGCTTGTTTCATACGTCAAAGTTTATACAATTGTACAAATCCTTTCTCATCCTAAATGACTTCGGCGTTCACTAACATGGATTGGCTAGATTTAGAAGTCTAAAATCACCTTAAAACTGTTCCCGCCTTTTGTATTTCAAACAGTCGACGACTGTTTGCTTTGATACAATTCTAAAGCCATCAAAGATTTTCATGAAATTTTTAATCCAATAATTCCCAACAAAAAACGTGCCGTGCCGCCTCTGTTTCGTCAACACTTTTTTAACTATACGGTCAGTCACCCAAAGACAAGAAACATCACAAATCCTGCCGGAGGCAATTCATCTATGCTAAACGCCTCTTCCGTATTGTTTTTCATTTTATTTCGGCATCATTCATTATGACGAGCTATGAAATTTATTCCAGCAGATGGCGTGTCAATCTTCAAAAGTCAAACAGTTTAAAATGCATACTTTTTACGTAACAGGAATAACAGACCGTTCTATGAACGATTCGAAAACGGACATCAAACAAATCAAAGTTTTTTATTGAAACCAGGCTTATTACTTACATAAGAAAGTCACTTACATAAAATAGAGAAATTATCGAGAATCTGAAAATGATTAAACATTTTTAGGTATTTGTAAGGCATATCATTTTTAGTAACATATTTGTATCAATAGAGAGAAAAACAGTTTTGAAAAAAGCAACTCCTCTGTCTCACATACTTGAATATATTGATTTTTTCATATAAAATACAAATTCCTACCATAATTTCGTATACCAGAACGCAAACAACATGTTTTCATTGAAAAAAAAGTTACTGTGGTGACATATAAGAATGTTGAGTAACTTCACATCCGAAATATTACAATTCAATTCCAGATAAAACAAGAAATTTAAGATTACGATGCAAAAAACAGTCAAAAATATACAACATACCCATATGCAATATGATGGAGATCAAATCTCCAGAATACTAACCATGATGGAATGATTTTCCAAATAAATATTCACTTGGATATTATTGTTCACTTTTAAACAAAATAATGTTACTATATCTAAAGGTGTTCGGGTCATAGATTTTTTCACAAAGTTTGTATTTTTCTTAAGAAACGTTTCTTGGAACATGAAACAATTTACTACAATTTACATACACGTTTCCTTATATAAACAAATATTAAATACAATTATAAGATTTTTTCCCAAACCTATAATATGAGTGGAATTGCTCTCTATTCTCCATCTATTGGCGGTCGAACGAAGCTACGCAAACGGCTTATTAGTAAACTTCCTCGACTTCCATCGGCTACCTGGCCACTACTTGCAGTGAGAGCAGTGAAGGATAGATGGCGCTGAGATCCTCGATGAGGTATTATACATGAAGAGAGTATTTAAATTATCACTAATAAAAAATGGGTGAAGTATGCATCATTTGAATGATTCTCTTTATTACCAATGATACCAATAGCTTCTATAGAAAATTTAACATTGAAGAAAGTTTGTTCTAAAAGGGATTTTTGATGTTTTGATTTTTGCGAAAACAATTTCATGTTGTGGAAAATAAGAAAGCCGCTGTTAGTGAACACGAAATTACGAAATTGAGGACTATATTATTACGAAAAAATTTGCATGAATATTAAATACATTTCAAAATAGTCATGATTAGGCTTCAACTCGTTTCACCTTTTGCAATACTTCCGTATCCATTGCTGGTTGGAAGAAATGGAAATGTTCTAAGTTGAGCTGGTACTACAATAAAACAATTTCAGATTAGGGAATATTCGAGAGCATTTCATAACATCCCGGAACATTTTGAAATATTTTAGAATATTCGGGATTGGCTTGTTGCAATATTCGGGAACATCTCAGATCTCTGTGGAACGATCCAAGTAGGTTATATTGTGAAATAGCTGTATTTTCCTTCTGAGGAAAGTTATCGTTTTTCCTGAATATACAACAGTTAAGCTGAAAAGTCCGTATGCTAACAAATAATTTTTTTATTGAATTATTCAATATAGTTGCCTTCGAGGGTGATACAACGATTATAGCTGTCATAAAACTTTTTGATACCATTTTTATAGTACGGTTTGTCTTGAGCCTCAAAATAGATCTCAGTTTCGACGATTTCCACTTCGTGGGAGTTACCTTTTTCCAGCAAGCATTCTCTTGAGGTCTGAGAATAGGAAAAAGTCGATGGGGCTAGAACTGGAGAATACTGTGGATGCGGAAGTAATTCGCACACCATTTCATGCAATTTTGCCATTGATTTCATTGATTTGTCACACGGTGATGTCACACGGCGCTGTTTTTCGGCAGTTGCGTCCTTTGAAGGCTCCAATAACGCTATGTAACAGTCTTTTTTGATGGGGTTTTCCTTTTAAAGAAAGTCGATGAATATATCCCAAAAAACAGTCGGCATCACTTTCCCAGCCGGGAAAACAGTTTTTGATTTTTTTGGAGCCGTTTCCCCTTTTGCAGTCCACTGTTTGGACTGTATTTTATTTCGGGCGTAAAATGGTTTCAAGTTTCATCTACAGTAATTAATTGGCGCCAAAACTCAGATTTATTGCACCTAACCTGCGGTAACAGAGCGATGGAAATGTTCATTCATATACCTTCTGGGTCTAACGTGAGCAAACGCGGCACCCAACGCGTGGACAGCTTTCTTATTTCTAAATATTAATTTAATATGTGACATGTGACTCTTGACATGTTCATAACTTCTGTTATCTCTTTTATTCCAATTTGGCGGTAACCATTTGGTACTTGCAGTTTTTGGACGTCCCAAACGTTCACTGTCTCCCAAGCTCTTACAGCTATATGTTTGAATTCGGTACCACAGTGAAATTTCGAGCTATGTAGGTATTGTGGTACACAGTACACATAATCTAACTCATCTTTGATTTGCGTGGGCGTATTGCCTTTCAAAAGCAAATATTTAATGACAGCTCGATACCCGATTTTGTCCATTGTCGATTGTGCCAATAAAGCAATGCTTTCTTGATACAAGAACTAAAAATAGTTTCTCCACTCTAGATGTTCTATCCCACATACTAATAGTCCGACAGCTGTGAAATTTGTACGTGTCTTTTGACACGTGTACAAGTACGTGACATGCTTAACTATAAAATCATATGGATTCAATACTAGTAGCGTCATCTGTGTGTTAGCCTACCTAATATGGGTTGGAAGTTTCGCCCTACAGAAATTTCTAGAACGATCTAGAATATTTGAGAGTATTCGAGAGAACTCCACAACATTTCGGAGCATGTATAATGTCCTAGAATGTCTGGAACACGTGGTAACATTCCAGAACACCCAAAACTTTGTCGAGAGGATGCGGCTGAACGATAAGCAAAGTGTCAGCACAATGTTTGAACATTTTATAAGGAATTGAACCATGTGATTGTTCATTATAACACTATAACTATAACACTATAACAATTTTCAATTGAAGATTTATTAGCAACGTCGCATTTGAAGTGACCAACGGATAATCCTAAATTAATAGAGAGAGATAATTAATCTTTTTGTGAGCAGAACGCATTTCTCTAATAGAGCGAAGATATCTCCGTCGCCATGAGACTATATCTTCTCTTTCTATTAAGACAGATTTACGGGATCGTTTGGCATATATAAATTTTAAATCGTCTTTTATTATTTTCCTTAACTTCTCTATGGCCGTTTTTGGAATGAGATCCTTATCCATGACCTTTGTTTGTCCTAATGGATTCGAGGGTTGGCGCTTTATTCGATTTATATCGATTTTAATGGAAGTTGTATTACTTTGAGTTCATCTACCTACATAATCCTACATTTTTGTAGGAGTGTGTAGAAATTACTATAACATTATCAAATTATCTTGTGTAAGGGAGACTGATACTATAACGAACATGGATTTTTTTTCTGGAGCAAGGCACGCAAAATTGATTTATTCTAGACTACCCACAGACAGGTTCGCATGTTTTTCTTCGAGATTGAAAACCGGTATCGTCCTCGATCGATTTACATCACCGCAAACGAAAAGAAGAAGAAAAAAAAAACGAGGAAAATAAATTGAAAATATAATATCACAGCTGTGAGATATGCGAGCAGACTTGGCAGCTACTCCAATTTAAAATCTCACGGAATCCGAAAAGAACTTTATGATTTATATCTGTTCGATGCCAATTATCCTTTATTGATAAATAACAGATAGGTACGAGTGAATGTAAAATGTTGCTCTTCTCCTGAAGAAGCCAATTAAAAGCAGAAAAATGAAAAATGATTGGAAAGGCGGTGTTGAAATAAATCAAACGAGTGTTCCTTGTTGGACTCTTGCTGACAATTACTACAGGTCTCTTGAAAAAACAATCAGAGCAATTAAAGATAAGATATATGATGGGGTATGATAGATGAAACAATAGATTATTTATTCACACAACAAACCCAAAATAGTTTCCTCTGGATTTGTCAACGATATTTAAATGCTATGTGAATTCAAAATCATGTGTAACACTATTTAAATTATGAGATATGACCAACATGGTCATATCTCATGTTTTCATTAAGTAATCGTTTATATAGACAAACCCATAGCAGGAAAATCCTTATGACGCTCTATGAGCGGTGTCTCTACGAAAGTAGCGATTCACATTGGATTTGAATCACTGAAGATTAAATCCATTTGGAAAAACGTTCTCAGAAGTTTATTCCACATAAACGCTGTTCTCTAAATGAAAGAGTTCTTAAACAGTAAAGTTCGAGGTGTACTAAGTTAAACCTCAACTAGTATGTACCGCTCTTGATGGAATCAACTGTGCCAAGTTACTTGAACACTTTCCTTTGAAAGTATCTATAGAAGAGAGACATATCCCTAACATTTTTTCGATATTGTTAGAAAAGTGGAATATATTTAAATATCTTTATAATAATCTCGGCTTCAAATACTCCACAGTTTTTCCAGAACTATAGTGAAAATTTTCGACAGTCCGATCGTAGTTAACGATTTCACGACGACACTACAAATTAACCCATTAATTAAAGAAGGTACAAGAAAGTTTTGACTTTTACAACATTCTTTTGGGAAGATGGTAATGGGTATATTGCTTCAATTTATTAAAAAATTAAATACAGTCCACTTCGTTACCGAACATTTCCCCACACACTGTCTAAAGTTTATTACCACCTCTAAAATGTGGATAAAAATGAGTTTCAACTGGGAAATAAAAATTGATACAAAATTGAACAAAATGGCAATAAATACATTAACAAATTACGAAATCAATAGTGAGTCGATATAAATATGTCGAGCCTGATCAGATTTGGAATTTAGATCTTTATAAAAATTCTCGAAAATGGAAAATTCATCATGAAGAGAATATCAAAAATACACAATTAATATGCATTTAAATTTTATTTTATCACAAAATAGCTTCAATAGGAAAATAACAAATTATACTAATAACAATAAGTTTTTAAGACTTACAAAAAAAACTAAATAATTTGTCATAGGAACTCATAAATTGTTGTGAAATACATTTTTTGATACCGAATGCATAGAACAGTTTGTATGCATTTCCATTCTAGGTGGAGATCTGTCACTGGTACTCAAGTGGTTGTCAGAAATAGTACTATTCATGTTTTTGAAGTTACGAAATTCCTTGGAACGTGTAAAGACAGTGAAATGAGTTGAGAAAATAGTATTGATGTCATAAGCAAAAAAGTGAACACAGGTTATAATTGCCATTGAAAAATATGTTCAATACCAATCAACTCATTAATGTATATTATGCTCTAATCTACTCACACATATCATATAACATCAACATCTGGGGATGCTCCAGTAACTCAAGCAGAATATTTGTTTCACAAAAAATTATTTTTAGATTCATTTTCAGCTTAAAACCAGATGAATAGCGTCGAACATATTTCCAAAAAACTTAATTTTGACAATTCCACGTATAGATATTTTCAAAAGTATAATGTTATTTATGCAACATATTGACATGTATCAAACATTTTCTTGGTGTCATGATTACCCCACTAAAAATGGAAACCTCATCAGAATTCCTGCACACAGTTCATCATAAATAAATGAAAAGTTTTTCTTACCGCAAACCTGAGAGAGATACAGAATAAAATCTGCTTCAAATCAAAATTGGAAGAATATTTGCGAGATAAATGTTTTATGGTATCAAATAATTTCTTGATTGTTTGCTTCTGTGTGAATATAAATTGAAATAAATGTTACCTTGTATATGTATACAAATCTGTTAAATATTGATATTTTAATATTGTTAATGTGTTTACCATCTAATAGTTTTTATTTGCTATATCATGCTGTATGTCACTTGAAAGCATTGAATACAATATTATTATTATAAAACCAACTGTAAAATACAATGAAAAATGAAGTAAAATATATAACTGGAAAAACATGCTGTTCACGGTATATGTGAAATGAAATAATTAATTGGGGTGAATTCTATTCATGTAGCCCAACTTTTATTGGAGCTACTCCGATATTTCTGTTGTTAAAAACATGATTGCCATCAACTTTGTAGATTTTATGAAAGTATATGCTGAAATACTACAATTTGGCCAGTAGAATATATTCTCTTCTTTGATTGACGACTTGTTTATTTTGAATTGAATTATGAATATATTCTCCATTGACGTAGTCTATTTACCGAGGTAATTATGTGGAGACAAACCCGAAAGTACTAATGGTCTTAGGCCAAACGAGGACTTATTCTCTAAGAACTACCCCATGAATCCAATCCAGATACTTAGAAACCCTAGTATAAACGGTAGGGACCTTTCCCCCGCATCCAATCCCGAAAGACACAACTCCCACTACTGAAAACACACCTGAATCCTGCTGAATGAACAAAGGTCCTCCAGAATCACCCCAACACGCGTCTTTAGCACCTCCTCCAGCGCAAATCTGGCTAGACACGATCGATTTCTTCCCAAACATCAACATTCCGTAAATGGTGTCGCATGCACTCACAGACACAGAGAGAATTTTGGCTTTCCGAAGTCTTGTACTTCTTCCTTGTTCTGACACTCCCCAACCGGCGATTGTGAGTCCTTGAGGATCGTCCTGGCCTGCATATAGAGAAGCCGGTTGGATTCTGTCGGAAAAAGAAACTCTAGCAATTTCTACGATGGCAATATCGTGATGCTTCGTGGTAATGTTGTATGAAGGATGGAGAGTGGCTTTTTTGATATCGACATCCAAAGCAGAGGAGTCATCCAATGAGGTAACCCCCAAGCGAGCTACTGAGGGCACCACATTTCGACAGAAACAATGAGCGGCTGTGAGGAGAAAATGGAAAGATATTATTATAGCTCCACAGTCCCAGCTAAGTTCGCCGTTTGACAAGAAACCCAGGGCTGCCATGTGGGGAAATTCTTTGTCGCTAGCTATCACCCCTCCTATCATGTTCCAGTTCACAGTTCTTCTCGAATCACTTTACAAGTTAGAAGATCTCACTGATACTAAAGAAAAACAAGTTGACATTCCATTTCTGATCGAATACGAGTATTTATGGACTAACTCGATTCGATCAAGTGAACGTTATAAAAAACACCAACATTATGACCGTCATAGGAAATGTGGTCGTCAATGACGTTACTCGTAGTGCGAAAATTTCTAATCAATTTTGCGATTTCATTAAATTATTGTGAAGGCGGTATATTTAATAACACAGTATATTTAATAATTGGAATAAGTTTTAAATATGATTCTTTTTCTATGTATTAACAAAAAAAGTTCACTTAAAATAAAAGTTTAAACGATTGATTTTGTTGAGATGATGTTCAATAGATAGATGAATAGAGACTTAATGACTACTATTGATTATGTGCAATAAGATGCATCAAAAATCATACAAAATAAACATCGAAACATTCAAAATGAGGCACGGTTAAATCCAGAATATCACACAACTACATTTATATACTCGTACTTATAGCAAATTTTTGAGACCTATGATTTTTTATTTCGAAAGAGAAATATTTCGCGCCTATTATATTAACTTTTTTGTTTCCAAAATCCTACCCTTGAATCTTGAATGGAATCAGGTATCTCTCAGAAAAAAACATTACTTTGAAATCAGTCAATGCCTGAACGTGAAGCGTCTAATAAAAATTATTTCAATGTGCAACTAGCCTGATATTGATTTTAAAAATACCTTACTTCCTATTCACAATTTAGTATTATCCATTCTGGAATTCGATGCTAATAATAAAAAATTTAACGCCGTTTTCGTCAATCTTTCTTCGAAAGTATTTAAAATTATATTTATCTACATTGAGTATCTCACAGATGTTGACCATGACTATTTCAGGTTATAATTTTGCTCAAAATGCTGTATTCAATTGTAGAAAAAGTGTCGATAATTGAACTTTATTATGAAAATGATAGGTGCGCTAATACTACAGCACAGTTAATAATGATGTCTAAACTCTGGATGGGCATTTGAAATTAAAGTTCTTGAAAAAATATTAAATTATCGTCCCATGTATTCAATAATAGCAATTTCAAAGTTGTCTGATGAAGTTATGAAAGATTGATTATCCTCCTTCCTCAGAATGCTTTCGATATTTAATATAATTTTTGTGAAGGAATATGCAAGCAGAAAGCAATTTTAGACCTCACCTTTGAAATATACTCGGCGCTAGATAACAAAGTTTTCCGTGACTTGTTGAAACGATTCGACAGTGTGGTGAGAGCAAATATTGTTGTTCTACAAGAACAAGAACACTGTGTGAAAATCGCAAGGCGCTCTTCTAGGCGCCTCTACCAGAAATAGGTACTTTCACTAGCAAAAACTAGAAAAATATTTACGTATGCAGTTGATAGAGAAAGTGTAAAGCACAAGGAGAAAAAACGTAGAAGAACGACAATTTTCAACAAAAGTAATATCAAGTCATCTTAGTCCAGGGTAAATACAATAATGTAGTGAAGGGATGCATGCAGCAGGCCCTGAACATTATAACAAGATGGACCGGAGAAGAAGGGCTTAACATAAGCCCATCCAAATCGATCATAGTAGCATTCACCAAGAGGACTAAAATGGAGAGTCTCGGACCTCTCAAACTTCGAGGTGAAGAAAGACAAGTGTTGGGGGCAAGGTGCAAAGACTTGCTTGTTTGGGAATGACGGGAGCAATGAAAACTACCCCATCAGCTGCATTAGAGACACTCCTGAATCTACCTCCTTTACACTTTGTGATAATGGGGGAGGCAAGGATGGGCCAATTCAGGCTGGAAAACTCACCGAACTACAAAAGATCGGACCGAACAGAAATTTCGGAACAAGTGGAGGAGCACATATTGAATATGTGCACGGACCACATGACACCGAGGAACACAAACTTCACGGCCAAAATCATAAGTCGTGAAGAGTGGAAGACTATTAGTTATCCCGAAAACATGTTTGGAAAAAACACCTGGTATACAGATGGATCGAAGACTAAACAAGGAACGGGAGCTGGAATATACCGAGCGGATAGAAATCTAAAATACAGCTATCCGCTTGGCCTATACACATCCGTCTTTCACGCGGAAGTGTATGCTATCTTGCAGTGTGCAAGGCTTATTAAATTGAGACCTCGAAAAAATGAGCGGATCAATATTTTTACAGACAGCAAGAGCGTACTAGGGGCTCTGACAAACCCGAACGTGACATCAAAACTGGTCTGGAGATGCCATGAAAAACTGAATGAACTTGCAAACAGGAATCACAGGTAATGATAAAGCTGATGAATGCGCGGATCATCAACTTCATATATATGTTCTGAACTAGCTCTGGGGGTACCAAAATCATTGGTATGAAAACCAGATTAGGACATGGACCAATAAGAAGCACACAGAGTACTGGACAAAAGTACCGGTCAACAAACATTGTAGAACGTTCATTAGGAAAGCGTTCGAGAAAGGAACCGAAGAACTACTTCAATATAGTAGGGATCGGCTCAGAATAATTACAGAGTTACTAACCGATCATTGCCCGCTTAGAGGACACCTGAATGAAATGGGGCTGTACAACGGAGACATCAGCTGAAGATTATGCAACGAAGGGATAGAATCAGCTATACACATCTTATGCTGAATCATAGGAGGCAGGCAATATATGGACGTACAAAATTACGCCCAGAAGAATGTGACTAACATCCAACACGGAACCTGTACAAACTAGTACAGGGAACGAGATTGATGGAATGGGTGTCATGAAAAGATGGGAGAATTAACACAATAAGCAAGAGACTGCAGTGTTTTCTGGAGACTTGGACTAAATTGACAGCTCCCAAGGTACAAAAAAATATCAATGGCAACATTATCCATTGATTGTGTTGCCATTGATATTACTTTTGTTGATTTTCTCAATAAAATGAGCGACAGCGAATTTTTTGTTTTTTTTTTTCTCAAATAACACGTTCAACATTTTATTTCTCAATAACGAATGAACCAATTTAGAAAAAAATTACAGAGGTAATAGAGGGACAAAAGACAAATGATTTATCACTCGACCCCCCATACCACTTTAAAATAGGTGCGGGGTGACCGCAGGGGGGTGAAGTTTCGGGTATGATTTCTATATCAGAAGTAGTCAACCTAGAAATAAAAATTGACGTGTTCTTTAAAATATGTATTCTATTACACGTCCGTTTATGACTTACGGGGGGGGATCAAGTTTTTGGTGGAACGTCCTGTATGTGTTACACGTCGCGCGTCGTAAAGAGCATAAACTGATAAATTCCATAGTTGATAGCTGTAACTTTGATGAACGTACGAAAATGAGTATATCAATAATAAAAATCATTATGAGGGAGTCAAAACGGAAGCGGTTAAAGTTATTAATAATACTTGTCTTGCGGTTGGTGCGTTATGCCAGAGTTATTGGCTTACATTGATAACTTCCTTATCTTTAACGACAGCGAAATAAATTACTGACGTAGTCAGATTGGTCAAAGATTTGTTTGAACTTGAGAAATTATCCGATAATAATAATAAAAATATATTTAATAGGAATCTTAGTATAAACAGATAAAAAATTGTACCAATATACATGCTGAATGTATTAAGTTCTTTAGGCAAGTTACCTTATTTCCTCAGTTACCTTTTTCACCGCTACGAATTTGTTATCTTTGCGATACACAGAATAAGCGTTAATATTTCCAAAATCAAGAAATAAATTGACTATTGAATTTGTAATATTTTTTTTAATCATATTTAACAATGAGATGATACCTATCTGACGCTGAATCTCAAGTTTTGTTTCCGCTTGAGGCATATCAGGTGGCAAAATTGAATTGCATACTAGTGCTATCTCGGTAACGGAAGAATATACGATGTTAGTCGAATTAGACAAAAAAGTACTCTTTAGAATGCAGGGTTTTTAATTGAACTTCATGAAAGGTAAAATATTCACTCATTTTAGTTTTCATGTGATGTTTCGTCCACTTAGGGCCACCCTCCTCAATTTTCTCAAATAAGGAACTGTATGCCTTTACCTAGCAATCATTCATAACTTTTTCTCAACGTTTCACTCAAAAAAATATCATAACAAAGTCGATTGGATCTGAAACTTAATATTTAGGTACATATATTACCTATAGTCCATTCGGTATTATCAGAGAGTGAAAGAATTTCAAGAATCAAAACATTGCATTACAATAAAGGAAGCAACATAGTCGTCTCAAGCAAGTGGCACTGCAATTCATCGATGAAGTCAGATATTTCCACCCGCTATGCCCATTGAGGATATCGCCAAGAAGCCATCAAAATGGTGAGTTTCAACAAAGAAAGAGACGGCCGACGCTGTTTATCATATTGCGTTGAAGATAATATTAATAGGCGTCGGACTGGAGGTATTAATATAAAGGTTCTGTATGATACTAAGATAATTTGAATATCATGAAAACTAATTTTGTTTGAATATTTTATTTTGAGAAGGACAATTCATATTTCAAATAGTTTTATATTTAAGATTGTTACATTCTACACGTCTGAAATGAATGTAATAATGAGAATATCAAATGTAAAAATAAATACAAATGTAGAAAGGGCAAAAATTACTACATTTGATGAATTACCTTTTTGAAAAAAAAAATTATTTGTTAGTAACTAAAATTAATGAAATTTTGCATATAAAAACCTATTTAATTTAAAACATTATAATGTGTAGTGATAATCCTTTTTTTGATGTAAATCAATTTAATATTATTATTATCGAGACTGATAATATCGAATTGATCATAGGCTTGATAATGAAGATGGATAAAGTCTTCGAAACGTCACCAGAAAAGGTTCCTTTTTTTTGTATTACGGCAGCTCAAGGTTTTTGGAAATGTGAAGAGTTTCTTAAGATTTTTTTTTTATTTCAATTTGAAAAATCACTAACGATCTGTTCGAAGTAAACCTTCCATTGAATTGAAGAGCGATTATTTTCATTTGGAAAAATAATTCATAACGTCAAGGTTCCAAAAAGAAGTTCCCGGAAAAACATAATGAAAAAATTGTGCGCGAAAATGAAAAAAGCAACTAATAACTCGAAAGCTACAAAAAATTGTGATATCTAACCTTCTTTTTTAATTTTTTGTCATTAGGGGTTACACCACTCTGATATATTGAATGTAGGTACTTGAATATTTGCGAACAAAATAACTGAAAACATTTCATATTCACAAGATTTCAATTTAATCATTCCTCGTGTATTTTCAATCTTCTAAAACCACTTAAATAAATATTATTGAAAATACTTTGCAAATTGAAAAGTAGTCGTCCCTCAAGGCTAAAGCCGTTCCTGGCCAAACTTACGCGTCGTTTATTTCCCTGGCGATTAGACCACCTTCTATACACATTATATATCGGTTGCGTGCTTGAAGGCTGCTACTCGTAGCAAGCTAACGTATTAGTACGTGTAACATCACTAAAACCCCTTAATGTAAAGCCTGATATACAGCTTCAAAATGTATTATTTCGAATAATAATTCAAGGCTCTCAGATGCCAGTTTTGGAATGTGTCTGTTGAACTTTGTATCAGGCCTTTAATTTATTGCGTAAAACATGTCAAAGTTTCGACTAAGTGGATCTGGTCATTCTTGTTTTTTTCAGCGTAAATTTTTTATGCGTACTATACATTGGCAGTAATGATTGATACAATAATGGTGTTTTTTTATATTGAATTTTATATATA
>WOGP01002186.1:0-17223 GCA_015342065.1 Leptinotarsa undecemlineata
GAGCATGGGTGTAACATTTGACTAGTTCCGCAATTGTCAAAGTCATCAGGCCGTAGGTGCCACTGGGTCCTAAAATTCTCAGTCCAGCCGCTTCTTTGGCTAAAGAGTCGGCAATGCGATTACCTTTACTCCTGTCGTGCCCTTTAACCCACCTCAGGATAATCTTGGTGGCACTCTGGTACTAGGCCTGAGGTAATTCGTTGTCTGTTTAAGGCTAATAGGTATTGTTTGCTCTCAGTGCAGATTGTCAAGTTTCTGCCAGAAATTGCTTTCCTGGTTATTTCTTTTGTAGCGATTGAGATATTAGCCCGTTCTGTTTGAACCACGCTGGTATTTTTTCCATTCCGCACCTAATCGTTAGGCTTAGTGATCTGGAGTACAGCCCACATTCTAAACCTTCTTTGGTTTTTGAGCCGTCTGTATATATGGGTATTGCATTTGTAGCATCTGACCCTGTGTTCTGTTTTATTTGTATTTTGTAGGGTTTATTAAACATAAACATGGGTTCCGTTTCATCACTCGTTGCCTGCAGCAGATGTTGCGCAGTAAGCTTCTCGCCATATGCTCAGCCTCAATTGACCCATTCCTACTTCGAGGTTCAGACAAGTCGTGCACACTCGAAACATGGCCATTAATGCAATCGTTGTATTTGATATAAATTTTGGATGGCCGTTGCTTGTAGAAATTTTGGGGGGATAATCAATGCCCTTTAATGAAACAGACCGCAATGGACGTCTGAATGAGTCAGTAACACCAGAAAACATAAAAAAATCCACAAAATCGTTGTAAATGATCAAAAAGTGAAGTTGCGTGAGTTAGCTGACATTTTAAAGATATCAAAAGAACGCGTTGGCTTCATTTTGCATAAGCATTTGACTATGAGAAAACTCTTATCATAGTGGGTGCCGCGCGAGCTCACTGTTGACCAAAAACAAAAACATCTTGATGATTCTGAGCAGTGTTTGGCTATGTTCAAACATAACAAACCGGAATTTTTGCGCACCATCTTACTCCTGAATCAAAACGTCATCTGACTGGAAGGCAAGCTGGTGGACCTCGCCCAAAGCGCCTGAAAGTAGAACAATCGGCTGGAAAGGTTATGACTCCGGTATTTTGGGAGGTGTGTGGTGTAATATTCATCGACTGTCTTGAGAAGGGAAATATCATCGACAGTGAATATTATATAGCGTTATTGAAGCATTTGAAGGCGAAAGTATAATGAAACGACTGTATATGCCAAAAAAATGGTTCGTCAAGACAACGAACCATTTCACAAGTCAATCAAAACAAAATTACATGAATTGAACTTCGAATTGTTACCACATCCACCATATTCACCAGAGTTGGCTCCCAGCGACCAGTGGCTGTTTGCAGACCTCAAAAAAATGCTCACCTGTAAGAAATTTCCCTTGATTGATATTATTGCTGTAACTGAGGCCTATTTTGAGACAAAAGATGATTTCGTTTTACGAAAGTGATATTGAAATGTTAGAGCAACGCTAGATTGTGTGGCTCTTGCTGGAGATTACGTTCATGAATAAAGCCAATTTTGAATGCGTTTTCTTTTTAAGGGGACTTTTCGGCCCATGTGTATAGAGTTCTCATTCAGATAAACACCCGAATTCCTACGGTCTATTTGCTGACCAAGACGGACAACTTCCGTTGCAAGAATTCTTATACTTCAATAGTATGAAGTGATATTTTATTTGGTAAACCATTCTTTCGCTTGTAGAAAGTGTTATTTTCTTCAATAGCAACACATTATACTATTTTTGCAGATAATTTTCCATTTCGTCTAATCTTAATATGAAATGACACTATTTTTAAGTCAGTGTGCATCAGGTAATTAGAATAAATTAGATGATAAGTGAAAGCTGGCGTGTTCTAAAATGAAGTGTATTAGTATTTTCAGTTCAGAATATTGAGAAAAAACTTTTAAACAAAGTGTGTAAGGTAATAGTGGCCAATACCAAACTCTCTTATTCCATGTTACACAGTTTTCAAAGAATATTCAGATATGAAGTATATTTTAGGAGATATGAGTTTCTGGAAAAAATTGTTCTTTACCTTACACTCCTCTATCATAATGAAAAAATTGGTTATTCATTGTTCATGTGGAAATTATCGTTTCGGGAGGGTTTTTTCACCAGCTTATATCTGAAAGTAACTTCTATGTATGATCTACATGCAAAGACTTCACTTTCTTTGGAAGTTTTCCATATTTTTTGTGTAGGGATGAAGAGGTAGAAAGTCACATATATGAAAGTCAAATATATGTTTGAAAAAAATTTATTTTTTCCATTAACCAGCTATCGCACCTTTATGAACGATAACCTTCAGAAGTCGAAACTTGTGCGAGCCAAGGACTAACGAGGTCTTATTTTCAACGTGTGATTCCTAACACGGGTTGGATGATAGCAATTGTAAATCGAGCGTTCATCCTGGGGCTTGAACCATCGACTCACATATCGACCGATTGACTGAGTGAACAAAGCATCCACGTCGAACCGCCCGGCTACGATTCCTTCCCAAAAACTGATCGTCAAAAATCAATCAATGTCTAGGATTGAATCAAATGAGCATACTGTCATCGTGACATGACTAGATTTAATTCATCCGTGACATGAAGTCCTGATGTTATGAATGAATTGATAACTTCATCTTGAAAAGTTATCCAGATCGGTGCTGATAAGGTAATAAGACAAGTGTCTAATTTCGAAATTTCGAAGTCCGCCGAAGAAAGGGAACTTTATAGTATTTCAACTTCCATATGGAAGTAGTTGCGAAAGTACTTTTCCTCGCTTGTAATTCAAAGTTCATGTGTAAGTAGTTGTTTCGGGTGGCTTTTTCCTTCTTCTATAATTTTTTGTGCAGTTGCAGCTGTTTTTCAAGCAATTGTCCTTTGTGAACAACTTCTGTGCGCTTTCTTCGAAAGCAATCATCTGTATTATTATTATTTCATGCAATTCTGTTGAATGAACCCATTTCTCCTATATGCAGTTAACAATTTGCTGAGGCCAGGCTTGTCGAAGAGTAAACAAAACTCTTAATATATTTTTTCTAATTTTAAATCCGTGAAAAGAATGGCTAATATGATTTGTGCTCATTTTCTCATCATCAACACCTGAATGAAAAAAATTTACCGTAGTGAAATTCAAGAATCAAATCATTTTCATTTTTGATGTTGATTTTGACAAAAGATCCTTAGATATTTCGAAAAAAAAATCTAGAAATATATTGGATGTTTTAAATGAAAAATATTTATAGATATACATCTGTCACATATCACAACCTCCTAAGTCTAAGCGTTCTTTTGAAAACGTCGTCATTCATGCAATATTGAATTCATTTCATTAGCCTGATACGTAGTGTCTATTATGCATTATAATAATTCTAGAGTGGTATACATTCTCACCTTCGTAGAGTCCTCCAGCATTTTCGTATGCTCGGCAATAAATCTGATACAAAAACAGGACTTGTGTATCTCCGGAGGACACCGACTGTGCGAGTAAGCGGGGTTCCGGAGCACAGGACTTTTTAGGCCGTTTTCCGCACCGCTTTCGGTCAGTTCCTCCGATTCGGATAGGGTCATGGCGGTCGCTATCGGTCCGTGAATTTGACAGCTGCCGCCAAAGGGTCCACCGTCGGCGAGACTGGAAAAGATAATAAGTTATTGTTGTTGGCAGTGTAAAGCAGAGGTGTTTGCCAGTCTTTCCTCTGGGTGACGGCATACATAAACAATTATTTATACATATAGGGAGAAATGAAAAAGATAATTTTTGAAAAAAGTTGTCCATGATGCCACCTTTGAAATTTTTTGTTCAAAAGTATTTCTTATAGGTTCACGATATCATACGATTTTTTTCAATACTGTTCATAGAATACTAGCGAGCCGCTCCGGCTTCGCAAGGGTATAGTGCGGATATTAAATATACTACAGAATGTCTTCATTTACAACGTTCACAGTTATTTTTGTCACTAGACAAAGCAAACATGTTTTCTTTGGAGGTTTTTCTTGTACCTAGGGAGCTGTCTGACTTGTCCATTGAGTCCAAGTCTCCAGAAAACACTGCAGCCTCTTGGGCTTATTGCGTTTATTCTCCCATCTTCTCATGACACCCATTCCATTAGTATCGTTCCTTGTACTAGTTTGTACAGGTTCCGTGTTGGATGTTCGTCATATTCTTCTGGCGTAATTTTGTACGTCCATATATTGCCTGCCTCCTGTGATTCAGTGCCTCACATTCGCATTAGATGGTTAGAGCTGTTTCTACTATGTTTGTTGCCAGGTACTTTTGTCCAGTACTCTGTGTGCTTCTTATTGGTCCATGCCCTAATCTGGTTTCGCACCAATGATCTTGGTACCCCCAGAGCTGGTTCAGGACCTATATATGAAGTTGATAATCCGCGTCCCAGGCATTCATCAGCTTTATCATTACCTGTGATTCCTGAATACCCTGGCACCCAGTACAAAGTTAATTCGTTCCTGTTTGCAAGTTCATTCAGTTCTTCATGGCATTTGGAGGTTACTCTTGAAAGAGCCATATATAATTGGCCACAGCCTTTGATATATAAAATAATGTTTTTGTAATACGAGTAGATTCGAAAAGTTCTGATTTTTGAGAACAGTGCTTGTTAAAATATGATAAATATTTTTAAATAAAATCTAGAAACATTCACTTCTTCCCACGTACCGTAATGATAGATTTTGGTGACCTTGCTGCTGGATGAAAGAGAAAAATCTGCAAAACTGTCCGGTGTAAGGAATCTGACATGTATTTATATCCAACAGTATTGGTTTTCCGGTAGGTATTTACCAAAACTTACGGTTTAGGTACATTGAGACTAATGTTTTGATATTTCACTTCAAAATATTGATTTTTTCAACGTATACCTATATCTCTTCTTGATACGCTCTTCAGACCAATTACTATTTCTGTTAGTACTTGTTATCTATGAGCTGAAATTACTTCAATTTCCATAGAGAAAAGTGGTTCAAATTCATGGTTCAGAAATTTATCAAATTTAGAGTGTTTCAAGGGGTTTATTCGTATTCGAGCAAGTGTTCAAAAACGATTCGTAGATATCGAATTCAATAATAAAAGCAAACTTTTCAATATTCTCTCACCTCAATATAACATCAGATTTGTACATACAATTTTTTGCATAAATATCACAAATGAGCTGCATTTTGAAAACCAGTGTACCAGAATTATTTTTTATTCAAAATATGGACCAACAAGTAGTTATTCTTCTTCATCTAGTCAACCAACAATATGAACGAACAAATGAGATTACCAAAGTGTCATATAGTCGTATAAATGAAGACACTCAAATATACATATATATTCATAGTTTACTTTTATTTTCACTAGTTTTTTTGTCATCAAACTTATTTTTGAGTTTGTTTCGAATACTTTGCATCACATTCAGGATGTGAACAAATTATGATAGCAAAATCTTTAAAAGAAAGAACACTCTTTATTGCACACCGTATCAACTCTGGAAAGTTTCAAAATCGAATTCCAAGTAAAAATTTTTTACCTTCATTTCGCACATTCTTACAACGTATCTGATGAGAAGTTTTAGTTGATTTATAAAATAAAATCTGTTTAAGAGTCTGTGGTAGACGTTGTACTTAGCCTCAACACCAATGATCAACATGAAACAGAAACTGACAACTGACGTAACGTAACGTCAAATTCCGTTTCAAAGGCAACCTCACGGAAGTTTTAAATCATCATGAATTCGTTTGGTAGAACCGCGGTGGTAGTGCGCCCGACTCACGATCGGAAGACCGTGGGTTCGAATCCTGCCTCGACCAGATATTTTTCTCAAGAGAATTTATCTGGTTGAAGCTGGAATTATTTTGCAACAATGCTAGGAATCACACGTTGACAGGTAAGACCTCGTCAGCTCGTAGCTTGAACAAGTTTCTCAACTTCTGAGAGTTGTCGTTCGTTTAGAGGCGCCAGCTGATTAACGGAAAAACGAATTTTAAACAGATTTTTTTTAAATTAAACAGACGTTTCAAATCAAAGTTGATGTGACGTCATCATTTAAACGCCAAAATGAATGAATGAACGTATATTTGTATCACAGACGAATACGTTTTGAATACATGAGCGTCAGGAAACGCCTTAGGTATTGCTAGAGTGGATCAATATTATATATGTAATGTAAGAGAAATGAGCATATATCATTACATATCATTATCTGGTCTTTTCCGGACCAGTGCGGCCCTGGTTGTAGGACGAAAATTATTCAGAGAGTCACCAAAAAACCAATTACGCAGAAAGTAATTTGTAATGTTTACTTTACCGTCGTCACAGTCGGAATATGTAATAAAACAATAAAGATCTTCATGAAAATACAAATTTGCTGAAAAACCTTTGAGTAGGAATAATTCATCTCTATACAAGGTACCTATTCCCGACGATTTTGTTAAGAAAATACTTCTGAATCCGAAAAAGCTTTGTGTATGTTATAAAAAGGTTGGTAGGTGAGTAAATGAATTCATTTAGTCATTATCATTTTATATTCAACAGAAGTTTGATTATTATCATGCCTCACCTTCAATTTTTTTAGAGTGTGCTTAGAGTTTAGCTTCATGAAAATGATCTTAAAATATTGAATCAATTCCTGCAGTATCGAATCTGATATCCAGTTATATTCCTCATGAACATAATTTTCGTTACCACTGAAACAATAAAATTATCCTCTAAAAATGTTCACCTCACATTCGAGAATATTTTGAGAACATTTTGGCATACTGACCTGATATGACCTTTCACAGAACAACAACAGAACAATGCAACAGAAACGGATTGATTGTTAAATTTGAATATCATTTGACTGAAGATTTATCTATTCAGAAAAAAGTATCAGAGGAAACAAATATATTACAAAATATTCGAAACAATTATACTCGTACATGCTCATTGTTGCCAAATACTGAAATTAGTGTTTGATTTTTTATGGGATTCTCTTCTTAAATTTTCTCAACTGTCATTATTCAATTTGTACAAACACAATCTGTTCGAAATCTGGTTTACTCTTGATCTGTTGTCGTCCCATACAAACGACAACCATCAGAAGTCCAAACTTATTTAAACTAGAGAGTCCCGAGTCTCATCTTTCAATATACGATCTCTAAAATGGAGTGCTAGTTTAGTACATCTCCACCACACTATCAAAGTAAAAGAAAATAGTGATAAAGCATATTGCCTGTCCAAAATAGGGAGAACCCGCATAGAAAACTCGAGTTGAGTAAGTGGTTTCAGTTAGGAAAAAATTGTCCATTTTGGTGCCCATTGGAATGACGTTTCAAAGTTCAAAGAAAATTGTTATTAGTTCTGGACATATTCGAAAAAAAATTTGTTCATTGAGATTCCCTAAAATATATCTGTACAATTTTTCAATCCGACGTTTCGTTTCCGAAAAACTCATTTCTTCATTGACTAAAAATATAAAATCACCCATTATCAATTAGATTTCCTGGCGTATAACTTTACTAATGTATCACACCTTTTTTCTAATTTGAACGACTCTGTATATCTTGCGGGATTCGAATTTTTCATGATTTTGAACACTGTGTATGTACGTGATGTCACCAAGTTATCGAAAATATTTATATCTTCACTATCTCCATTTATTAATTTTTAGTTTAGAGCAGATTTTTTCGTTTTGACAGTTGAAAAACATTTTGTGTACAAAACATGCTAGTTATGTTAGAATATTATTATGTCATTTATTTAATTTTGGAATCCCACATTTTCTTTAGAGAAAATATTGTATGGGATCATCTAAAATGAATTCATATATGTCTGCCAATATAAAAAAAATATTTATCAAATGATAGTTCATTCGGAACGCGAAAACTATGTAGGTTGGCAGAAAGAGTTGTAGGACATTCAAAATCAAATAAGAGACAAAATTATCAGAAATACACTAAATATTTCCACAAATGGAACATTATTGGGAAAAGTTTCCTTCATTTCCTGAAGACGCCAATTTGATTGGTGAAACGTTCGCCGAGAAGGGTATCACATTTCTATCGATTGGGAAAAGTGCTTGTTTTGGAAATAAAATTCTGATCTGAGCAAGTTCAAGAGAAAAAAATACCATAACATACAGCTGAAATTATGTAAATGTTCACCGTGTAGCAGAAAAAAAGTTAATGAATTTGTGCTAATTCTCGTTACACCGAAATTCTGGTACAACGCAGCGTATGCTTAAAACAAACAGTTAACATTAATGAACGAATGCAATAAACCTCTTTTGCTACGGGATTTGTTAATTTTTTCTTGAATAAATCACGTGCTGGGATTGTACGGGCAATTATGTTAATGGTGAAATATGAGAGAGCGGGAAAATTACACTTAGAACCGTAACACCGAAAATAAATGTTATCTTGAGTTGCAAAAACCGGCACAACAATTATGATCATGAATAATCATTGTCAATAGAGGTTAGCCCTCACTTTTCTGTCATATTTAGAATAGATTCACTATTCTTCGAATATCACACGGTGAATTTCATAATTGAAAATAAAACATTATGAATGCTTTAATTTTGTCCAAATCGACTACTTTGGGTGGGTTGGAGAATTTTCATCGTCAGGCTGGAGATGAAGAATGAAGAAAAAGGGAAAGTAGATATCAGAACACAATATCAACTCATTTTATGAAAAATATTGCTATAACCAATGAATTTGTACTGATTTAAATATGATTTAATAATTCACAGGGATATTCCAGGCATGGCAATCTGATAAACGATACGAGATAAACCATAGACATTGCAGACTCTAGCTTACCTGAAATGTTCTGATATCGCAATTCTTCAATATTTTCAGTGAGGTTTTTCTATGTTGTACAACTTCCAGTAGTGTGAGGAAAACAAACTTCAGACTCAATCCCTATTTCAGTTCCTGCGGCGTGTGAACTGGAATCAATGGGCAATACAAAATAGGCTCATTATTGGACTTCCATTGATCAAAATATGGAACTGAATGTGTATTTTCTAATACAAAACTCTCAAGAAGTTCCTGAGAGAAGTTCAATATTTCAGACAACGATAGTAAACTTTTCGACAATTTAATTTTTAAGTTACTGAGAAAGTTGTGAGCCACTATATCCTCAAATATTTAAAAGGCTCCAACATCTTGATCGATCATCAATATGGCTTTCGGAAACTAAGATCAACAGGCGACCTTCTATCATATGTCACCCATATATGGAATACCGCAATTGAGAAACATGGAGAATCAAGAGCTTTTGCGCTTGACTTTTGATCGTGTGTGGTATGAGGATTTGTTGACCAACTTCGATGCTATAGTTTGTGAAATCATTTTTGTGTATGGCTCTCCAGCTCACTGAAGGAACGTTACCCGCAAGTGGCCGTCGATGAATACCTTTCGAATACTTTCACCATCAACGCCTGTGTTCCCCAAGGATCCATATAGTGTCCAACCCTGTTTTTATTGTAAATACACCACTTATTGGAGAAAACCAAGAATCCTTCGGTGACGACAGCACACTTGTCTCGTCATTCCATTTGGATTCTATGACATAGGCTACGGAGGCACATCTTCACCGGCAGTAGGAGGTTGCATATCTTAATGAGGATCTAGAAGTGATTTTGAATTCGGGCGAAAGTAACCAGGTTCAATTCAATACCACAAAAACCCATGCATCGGTTTTCTCCAAGAGGATAAATATCTCTAAATTGGATATAATAATTTCAGATCAGACGAGTCCGCTTCCTGCTTCGAAATCATATCGCTGGAATTACAAAGGCTGCTTCTCAAAAGCTTAGAATACTGTTCCGAATCAGAAAACGGTACACAGCAGCCCAGAAACTTTTGATGCTTTATGAAGCTCAGATCAGACCTTCTATGTAGTATTGTTCTCATGTATCGAGCTCTACCCCCAAACATACCCTGAAGTTGTTGGATTCCATCCAGAAGAGCTAACCGCCTGATTGGAGACACGAACATGATTTGCAAATTTGATAGCCCGGAACATCGAAGAATGGTTGATGATTTGTTTCTATTCTGTAGATACTTTCACGGAAAGTATTCAAGTGACTTGGCACATTTGATTCCACCAAGAGCGGCGGACTGTGGCTGCTTATCATTTTGAGGCCCCACTCAGTACACCTCGAACTCCACTATTTTGAAACTCTTCCATATGAAGAACTGCCTTCATGTGAAAGTTTTTCCAAATGGCTTGTAACAGTCGCCATGGGACGTCTTCGTAAGAGAAACTGCCCATGATTATACTCAGCGTAATACCACTGATAAGATTTATGGCAAATATAAATAGCAATTGAAAAATATGCATTGGTATTTGTTGAGAATGAGTTGGGAGTGATTTCGTTCTGTGAAGAATTCATCTTTACTAATCTGGAGTGTATAAAAAGTTATTCGGAAAATTCCATCAAAGTAAAAAATACAAACTTCTATCATCAGTTTCTGGAATATGCAACTTCTTTGAGAAATTTCAGTTGACCTTTGGATATGAAAAAGTTAATTCATTTGAAGTTTGCTATCAATAGTGTCATTTTTGCATCATGAGTCGTATTAATGATTACTTATTGCACACAGCAAGGACCAAAATATCAGATTATTCTTGAACTACAACGTTGAAAAAGCTCACTGATAATATCAGAAGATTGTATTGTAACACTTTTCATAAAGAAAGGTAGAACATAAAGAAATAATCGCTCTTGAGTTGGGAATTATCAGGGATGTAATGAATATAATAATAATTATTCATTGAAGCTACCGATAATATTGAAAATACATCAATTTCATGATGAGATGTGAAAATTATCAACATTTTTATACTCGAAATGTCAAAGTTAAGAATGTTCCAACTCGGATGATACCCGGTATGAAAATTCCATGGCCATTTTCTAGTAATGCAATGAAATGAACTGTGACTTCATTATGCTTCTACTGATTCTCGGTCGCTTACCGTTTACGAGATACTCATGCACAAACTCAAATTCAAATAGCCCTGTAGCTATAGCTGCCCTTGTGGTAGCTTCAGTATTTTTCTCGTAAATACAAGATATATCGACCGAAAGCACAGATGTGCGGCTGAATTTCTGTTGTTTTCTGCAACCAAGTGTTGCCCATTCTTACACTTGGCGGTATCGTAATCATGAGGCAAATGAGCCAGAAAACTTTGTTTGTGGTTTGCAGTTTTCTGGAGTGCTCTGTCCTCGAAACTTTATTGTTTCAATTTATATCAAATACATTCACGAAATCACCATCGGATGAAAATAGTCGTAGACTGACAGCTGATTAGGTCTTCACGAGGGTAAGGAAAGTATTCCATGTTTTGTAAACTATGAAGAGAATTTTTCTTCGAGAAAAATGCAGGCCGCGGTATAGAGCACATCCTCTATGCCTGAGCAGCCGGGAGTTTTCAGCGTTTCGCACAATCTCACTCTTCTCAGCTGACCTGGAAGTGAGAAAGTTGAGAAACTGGATTCACTAGGTCGCAATTAAATAGATATAAACCATAATGAACCCTCACGAGTTGAAGTAGTGCATCGAATAAATTCAATCACCTTCTCAGATTCCTTCAACATATGCAGTGAAGCAAATAATTCGTTGTTTAATCGTATTCAGCATATACGACAGGTTTGTTGTATCTGAAAGTTTTTGATTAATACATTTTCAACGTTTTATTCATGATCACACACTCACTTTGGATTAACCTCAATGTTCGGTTAACAATATAGTCGACTTCAATACTGAGTAATTCCTCTATATTGATGATATTTGAAATGTTTCGTCTCTTCTGTGATTCATCAAAGGCCCTATGTTTGAATACATTAGTGTTCTTTCAAGGAGAATATTATGAAATAGCTTATTTTAAGATCTGAAGACAGAATCAGATATTGGTCTTTGAAATATTAATATGAGTACCTCATAAAATTTCGCGCTTATGTGGTAGGTGTGAATTATTGAAAACGACAAATTAGTGAAAGTTTTTCCTTCCTACAACCATTTGAAGGTCTTTATTACTGATTTGGATTTTTTCAGATTGTGGAAGGTACCAGAAAAATTCTATAAAAACTTTCAAAACTACCAATATATTGAGGTTTCTTCTCAAATGAACGGAACCAGTGAATATAAAATAGTAGATTATATTCAAGACAGCATTCGTTTCTGAAGATTATAAAGAATGACATTTGAGCATTTAATTTTTTTTTAATCACGTCAGTTATAAAAATGGACTTTTATTCAGAAATGTATGTTTCACGGAACCAGATTTATTCATCATCCCCAATGTGGAAGTTGGAAAAATCCAAAAAAAATTAAAGAACAACCCTGTTTATAGTTGTAACATTCACTGAAATGAATAAATTGTGATTTTTCACGATAATGTATCACAAGTGGAGTAGAATCATGAATATATAATGATTACAGTTCACAATCAGAATGAAAATCAGCATATGATAATTACTAATACTTCCAGGCTCAAAATGATCTAGTTTTATCATCATATACATTCTCCAAGTATAATTTCAAAAAGCAATATTGCCGTTAAAATTAATTGAACGACGTTCCCACATCGAATGCCCTGTTGTAATTCTATAAGGCGCTTCATTTTAATCCCAGCGGCTCAAGATAGCTCCAATTCGGTCGAAAGTTGAGGAAATTTCATTGATAATCCTGCCATGATTCATATCCTAAGAGTGTTACTTTCGACGTGAATTATATTAGTAGAATAAGATGCGGATAGCCCGATTCCTCTCCACTTCAAAGCAATTGGGAAATGAACGAGGGTTATTATTAAAGTGAATGGTACTTGCAGATTGAAACTTTGAAGTGATATCTATAATTCTTGGGAGACTGAAACCAAATCATGAATGGAATCAGTTCAGAAAACAATTGAAATTTCATCTACCATCCAGTGTATGACTGAGAAAAGATAAATTTCATATTTTTATGGCAACGTTCTTTGTGATGGAACTGGCGAATACTTGATGAACATCCGTAATGAAGTATTCAAATGAAATTGAAACGGTTTGAGAATATCGAAATTGAAAACAAAACAGTTTTGATCAATGAATCCATCTTGACTATAACAGGTCATGAAATTCTGAACTCAATTTATTGTACACCATCATCCTATTGCAATGGGCAATATATTGGATGAACAACAATATTTTCAAAAGATAGAATACATTCTCATAAACGTGATTGTAGACGAAGATCATGCATATAAAGGTTATTTCATGAATTTCAAAGCCACAAAAATATTGGCAACACGACATAATAAAAACAAAAGATTCTTCTTAGAGATGGTGTTCGTATCACAATCACCTTCATGTTATAATGAGAAAACTGATATCAATCATATATATTCCTACCTATTGCATTTAGATCAAGGAAAATATGGAACCATACTATTACCCTGTCAATTGTCTGAAATATATTTTCAACGTTAGTACAAACAATATTTGAATTGAAGAAATTACACTTCACATGTGAATCCCTTTCAACACAATGAAATCAAAGAAATTTGAAAGTAATCAAAAAGAGTTAGGAAAACTGTCAATTTTTTTTCCAATGGGTGATCGATAAATACTTTCCAATTTCGTGTTCTGTGATAATGATTTTTGGGTTGCCACAACTAGATGTGTTAGCACCACTGGCACTGATTATTTGACCATAAGAAATTATAACCATTAACTCCAATCTCGAATATTCTCGTTATACCGTTATGCGTTTTCAACAACAATCATAACTTTCATTTTGATTATTGACTGTATCTGAATATGTAGGGCAGGGAGGGTGAGTGTAGGCCCACAGCAATTAGGCCTCATATGACCCATTGTACATCCTACTGAGGAGTTGTCCTCCTGGGTCATCGTCCATCCTTTCTGTTAGATATCGGATCATATATAAAAACAAAGGTTTTCATTGTACATTCTTTTACATGAGCTACCGACTCGTGGGAAACGGAGTTCAGTTGTTGTTTGGTTATTAATCAGGAATATATTTGTAGATGTGAGCCGGAAGCGTTTTATTTCATTTTATTACACAACAATTGGCGACGAGGATATAAGAAATTCCACGTAAATTAATTCTTTCGTTGGGTGCGGCAAAGTGAGAGTAGAAACATAGAACAGAAAAAACAATGGTAACAGGACTTTTTGGTTCTCTCGCTGTATTTGATCACAAAAACTCCGACTTCTCCGTGTGTAACGAACGATTGAAAAAGTTTTTCATTGCAAATGAAATCAAAGAAGAAACACGGAAAAAAACAATCTCAATGAATACTTTGAACGAAGAGTACTATGTTTTGCTGCGTAATTTATGCATACCGGACTTACCTGAAGCAAAAACTCAAGTGAAATCATCGACATTTTGACTGTGTACATTTCCCCCGTTAAATCGTATTTTTCGGAACGTTTAAAATTTTACTATGCTCGAAAAAGTATGAGTGAAAGTGTTTTCGAATGGGAAGCAAAGTTGAAAAGTCTCGCTACAAATTGCAAGTTCAGTGAGGAGCAATTAGAAATAGTGTTGCGAGACATATTTGTAATTGGAATGGGAAACGAAAAAATTATGTCCCGTTTATTTAAGGAAGATGCATCAAGTGAAGCAGTAACGTTAGCATCCGTAGTGAATATAGCTTTAGCAAAGGAATCCGCTATTGAAGAATAAGAAGAAGTGCAGGTGATAGCAGTGGAAGCCGCTGGAACGAATATTAAAGTTGAAGATATCAAATTTCAGTCGTTCCCCGAAAAGTACTAGGGTTCGCAAAGGGATAGCAGCAGGTAGGACAGGGTGTGCACAGCGAAATGTGCTTTCTTCTGGAAGCATTTCACGAGATTCAAGTAAGTGCTATGTATGTGGTCGATTAAACCATAAAAGTTACGAGTGTAGGTTCCAGAAAACAGTTGTTATAAATGCGGAAACAAGGGTCACTTGCATCAATGTGCAATCGTTCTAATGTTAGCCAATATTTCATAAGAGACATAGAATACGAACAAACTGCCGAGTTTATGTTTAATTTAGAAAATATCGAAATTGATAATGGAGGAAATGTAAAACCCACCTATATTAAATTGATGATTGATAATAAACCATTCAGTTTTGAAGCCGACTCCGGCTTTGCGTATGCCGCAATTTCTGAAAGTTTATTTAAAAAACATTTTAGAAATGAGTTACATCATAAAAATGATTTGTTATTGAGAGATTATGTTGGAATTTCATTCGAGCCGTTAGGATTTGTAGAAGTTGAAATATTTTACGAAGGTAAAGCTTAGATGTTGAAAATATATATAAGATCGAATAAGATCGAAAATAATCTGAATAATATAAGTTTTACTGGCAATCCTGATAATTTACTAATGAAGTATAGTGCCGTATTCAAAAATAATTTTGGCCCTTCTAACAAATTTTAAGTTTCTTCGAAATTAAAACCAGGGGCTGTTCCGAAATTTTATAAGGCGCGCCCTGTTCCATTCAGTTTGAAACCTATAATTTAAAATAATCAAAAAGATTAGTTGGTAATGATATTTAAATGCCTGCCGAATTTTTGGAATGGGCAACAGCTATCGTTCCGATAATGAAACAAAATGGTGGCTATTTTAAGATAACCCTCAATCCTCAACTGGAGGTACAAAGATATCCTCTTCTAAGAATATAGTATTTGTTTAATCAATTGCAAGGTGGTGAAAAATTTCAAAAATAGATCCTTCTGAAGCCAACAACAAGTGTTATTGTCAGACGATAGTCAAAAGTTGGTTACAATATTCACCCACAAGGGATTATTTTCTTTCAAACGCTTACCACATGGAATACACTGTGCTCCATTTATTCTTCAAAATTTAATGAATAGTTATTTCACAATTCCCGGAGTAGTGTGTTTTTTAGATAATCTTCTTATCACGGGCAAGGATGACAAAGAGAATTACGAGAGATTAGAGTTAGTTTTACAACGTCTCCAAGAGTGTGGCTTGAAAGTCCGTAAAGAAAAATGTGCTTTCTTTCAAGATTCGGTTATATATTATATTGGTCACAAAATTGATGAAACCGGTCTCCATAAATCGGAAGATAGGGTTTATGCAATAAAACAATGTCCTCAATCACGAAATATCAGTGAGTTAAAATCATTTCTAGGTATGGCAAAATATTATTGTAAATTTGTACAAAATTCATCAATGATTTTGCAGCCTGTATACTATTTGTTCAAAAAAGGGGGTAGAGTGGTAATGGACCACAGAGTTCCAAAATAGTTTTGAAAAAATAGCTCACTATGATCTGAATAGAACTTTGAAATTAACGGTGGATTCTTCTAATTCGCAATTGGTGCAGTGATCAGTCATATTTATAACGACAATGTTGAATGACCTATTGCATTTGCATCACGGATGTTGACATAAGCCGAGATAAAATAATCACAAATAAAAAAGGAGGCACTGGCTATAACATTCGGTGTAAAATATTTTTTCAGTATTTGTATGGGAGGAAATTTTTTCGTTAATGTGATCATAAACATTTGCATGTTTTCTCTGCAAACCGTCTACATCGTTGGGCTCACATATCAGCTTTTGAAATTAAATTATTTGAAATGAAATTAGATATATTCCATCAAATAAAAATATAGCAGATTATTTTTCACGCATAAAAATAGATAGGCAAAATAATGATTTTGGTGCATCAATTCACTATAATGAGACATTCGATTCTATGTCTTACTTTCATTCACTACTAAAGGAGAATTTTCCGTCAAACTTTTCTCAAATTAGACAAATCTAGTAAAGTTATGTTTTATATACGAAATGGGTCGCTGAAAATTGTTTCAAAGAACTTCAACCATTTTTTCTCCAAAATGAAGAATTAAGAAGATTGTGTAATGTGGGGCTATCATATAGTAATTCCAAAAAATGTGTGTCAAATGTTTTAACAGAAATTCACTCGAGTCACTTAGGCATTGTAAAAATGAAAGCACTAGCAAGGTCCTATGTATGGTGGCCGTTAGTGGACGCAAACATTGAAGAAGTGGCAAGGACTTGTAAAATTTGTGCAAAATTTTCTAATAATCCCCCGAAAATATCCCTGAAGCCTTGGGATTGGCTCAAAGAAGTGTGGACAAGGTTGCACGCAGATTTTTTGGTCCAATCTTTAACAGTTACTTTTCAGTTTTGGAGTGCCAGAAAATGACAGTACTACCAACTGTCGAAAGC
>WOGP01002187.1:0-17222 GCA_015342065.1 Leptinotarsa undecemlineata
TAGCATCCAGATTCATTGGACTTTTTACTAGTGTCTGCTTTGAAAGTGTGAAAAATTGAGTCAGGTGGGTGCAGCATGACCTGTGTTCCTTGATCACGTGTATTAATTTCCTGTTCATCGACGCCACTGGTTTGTTCATCTGTTATAGTGGATTTAATAATATATATGACACTAGTTTGAGTACCTACAGAGTTTCGTGATTCTTTTACAATAATCTGTTTTTGCAATTCCTTTATCTTATCTTTCATTTCTTTCACCGTATTTTTTTGAGTTCCTAACAGGATATTCAAATCAGTTTCCATATCCAGAGCTTGTTGCAGATAATGATAATTTTCTTTTATCAGTTTATTTATATATTTTTTATTCATCTCACCTTCCTCAACTAGTTCATTATTACGCCTTGGTCAAATACGAAACGGACTGGTTTAACTCTGACGATAGTCGTGTCACTAAGTGTTCTGGCGATACTGTGAATTTAGTCGAGACTCTGGAGACAACCTATATTTTTTTACGAGAGAGAGGATATTGGCAGACCAAGATCTTAGGATGAAGTGGTGCTGCAGGTTTTTTCGGGTTTTCTTGCAGCTGAAAAAGCAAATACGCCACTGGAATCAATGAAGTCGCCGGGAATGCCAATTAATTTTTGTTGTTGTTTTATAATTTCATGATTTGTATTTTGGAATTATCAAAAATCATTATCAAAATATCACGAATTTGTTAGGATTGCCCTTCAAAACTCAAAAGAGTCTAGATCGATTTTCATGATTCTCGAATTGTTGCATTTGTCTTCTCCTGGAATACCTATTGAAACATTCGAAAAATAAAAAAATTGAGATTGAACAAACTAAAAACGTCCAGTTTATTGGGTTATGATACGCTTTATGATGCATGCAAAGACAATTGTTATCATAATACATGCAGAGTGTCACCGAGAAGATCGAATCTTTCATAATGAAACCAAAACTCAATCAGACTGCGAAATATTGCTATTCATGCTTTTCGAGATGAATAAATAGCATGAGTGAAAAGAGCCGTATTTATTATTGCCATGTATACTACTTCTGTAGTAGATCTACTGCTTCGGCAGCAGTTCCCGAATTACTATTCTACTCTTTGAAAGTTAAAGTCTACGATTCCTTTCATAATTGTCTTTATAATTCTGAGATTGTTTCTCAATGTATTTTTCCACAACATTTCTCATTTTGATCAAAGTGTGAAAAAAATGTATGAATTCGTAAGATAATTTTTCTCGGACTGAGTTTATGATCACCGCCTTGTGTGAAATATTTCGTGATTTATCAAGATGGGTTTGTTTCCTTTGATTCTTGAATACATACGAGTTTGACATAAGATTCCTGTATATCCTGGATGACACTTGCACTCAAGGGGTTTATCACAGTATCCATGAACACATCCTGGCAAGACCTGGCACTCCTTGCATGTCCTTCCTGACCATCCTATACGGCACTGGCACTCACCAGGGGCTTCACAGTATCCCCGCGTACTGTGACAATCTGGTCCACAAATGGCTGAAAATAATAAAAATGTCTCTCATTAGAAGCAGGTTGTGTCATAACTACATATATGAATTGAACTGAAAAGCTATTGAACGGATTCACATTTGGTTTTCACCACTGTTGGAGTGCTTGAAATAAAGATGTGTTTGTATGATTGATTAATTTATAGTGTGAATTGGTTGAAATACAACGTGAGAAGACGGGACAGAAAAGTTATCCATAAAATTCACAATCTAAAGTGATGAGATATAACAAAATAGTAATCTACATATTGATCTTCTTCTGGAAGTCAAAAAAAGTTTGGGGTAGCATATATCTGCATTCAACGGATAGCTAACTATACTCATTTGGATGTTTTTAAATGATGGTAACATATAATTTGGTGATTGGTATGATATGGATGGATATACTATAATGCTCATTAACAGGTTAACTAATCTGATCGGAGTGTATGGGCATCAAACAGAGAATCCATCCACTCCGATGGAAGTGTTGTGTATGCCTAAATTGTGAAGATCAGTATTCACTCGGCGTTGCTTACAGGAAGTTTTAGCTGCACTAGTGTCCTGAAAACATTTGTTGACCACGTGTTATAGTTGGTTACGCAGTTTTTATTTTGTGTGTTGTTGAACATGGACGCCAAACCTGGCCCTTCTTGATTGCACATATGAAGAAGTATTGCAAAGTTCAGAAGATAGCAGTGATGACGAATATTTTCCACAGCCCAAAGACGAATACCCCTCCAAATCAGAAAGTTTTTCAGAGGCCCATGGTGATAACCAGTCATTGTAAATACCAATTCAGCTTCGACTAGTGCACAGAAGAAATTCAAGTGGACAACAACAGATACATTGAAACAGTTTACATTGAAAAAATCAAGAGCGATTTCAGGCAGAGGCAGACTTATATATTTTTTCAGACTTATAAATGACGACACGAATCGCTAAAAAACAAATAAAACATGACGGCATCCTAGAGTACCTACTTCAAAAATATGGTCGGCAGTCAACCCGTTGAATGAATGATTTAGTGACCTGAGGCATTTCATGCACATTATAATTTCCACCTTGGCACCATACAATCGAAATTAATGTTGAAATTGAAATATTCGCGTGAGATCCACTGTGATCTAGGATGTTTCAGGATATTTCAGAACGTTCGAAAATGTTTGGCATAATTTTGACTTGCTATGAAATATTCTAGAATATACTTGAATATTTTAGTCGAAGGCAAGTTTTTTAGATAATAACAGAAACTTTTATCATGAATGGAGTGCTACCACAACATATTACTCTCTTGAAGACTCCGGTAGTCACAATGAATCTGAGAGATCCATAATCGGTACCACCGGCTCGTGTGTTTGGCAATCAGACGGTCATCTCAGGCATTCTTTTAATTCAGGAAAACTTAGCCTATAGCCATTAGTAATATTGCGTTCTTTGAACAGTGATCCACGTTATGTCCAATACCAATACCTAACACAACTTAGTCCCGCGAGATCCCGCATAACTGAGTTGTGTTGGGTATTTCCAAATTTTTCGCCTTTTCATTTTTCTATTAGTACCTAATATATGTTATTTCATTCGACCGATCGTCACTTTTTCTTTTTATTTCATATTTCCTTGCAATAAATTCTTATGGATCTCATAAGTCCTACATCACCTATGTTATATTCATTTGTGTTTTGTTATTTTGTACTGATATGATAGGTTAGTATATACATATATGCTAAAATATTATAGACATAATATGGCTTCGAGTAATCATGATGCTATCCGATGATTATAAAAATAAGTATTTCCAGATATTTCCAGAGAAATACAGCCTGTAAGAATTCTTATTGATTTATAATAAAATGGACGCAGGTGCAACTGAAGCAATTGAGGAATAATAGGATAATTGGAAAACAGAGCAAAGTGACACCGAAACAAAGACATTTGGCGACGAGAACAAGGAATTTTACGTTTTGTGATAGAAAAAATCGGTGAAGTAATTGAAGCAATATCCTGCAGAAACACACTACCCCACTCGCAGAAAATAGAAAAACTGCAATTCGCTACGTAGCTGTCTAAGTGTGAAAAATAGGGCAAAAGACTCAAAAATAAGCATGAAGGTTTCAAAGTGTTTATTTGATGACAACGTGCTGAAGTTCATTGTGGCATTCACAAATTAATACTTCGAAAGCATACATGCATTACCTACCAATGAAATCGAATTCTCAACTCTCATTGGTGTTCTATACCTCATTGGACTATACAGAGTAGGATAAATTACAGTTCAAAATCAATGAGCTACTGATGGCACTGGTGTAGAGATTTTTCGACTCACATTGAGGTTCAATTCTGTGATTTCAAGATCATGAATCTCATTTCGAAAAAAAAAATCGTCCGGCATCTATTCGAGACTCAGTGGCAGATGTAATTTCATCCAATATATTCCATCGGATACTGCCAAATATGCCATCAAAATATTTGCTATAATAGATTTACGAGTTGACTATATATAATCTTGAAATGAATGTAACAACAAATGATTACCGAAAGAATGGATCTGATGAGAGTAGTGGCTTTAAATAAGTCAAGAATAAATGTTGAAAAAGATAATTGGTTCAAATTGAAAGGGTTATATTTTCAGAAGTGAATAATTCTTGAGAAAAAAAGTTTTTGGCTTTCTACTACTCCATACCGATACAAAACAATGTGGGAAAAAATTAATTTCAAAAGAAGTAACTCTATACAAAGATGTATAGGTCATGCAAAGTAGCTGTTTCAGGAGGGCTTTTCTTTCAGTTTTTGTCTGAAAGTTACTACTTTGCATGACCTACACATGCACAAGTATAGAGTTACTTCTTTTGAAAGTATTGCTTATTTTGGAAGATTCCTACATTTTTGTTATCAATATGGAGTAGCAGAAAGCCAGAAATTTATTTTCTCCAAAAATTATTCACTTCTAAAAATAAAACCCTTTCAATTCAAAAAAGATTCTTTTGACTGGGAGAATGTTTAAATGAAAGTAGCTGTTACAGGAGGTGTTTGTCTTTCAGTTCGTGTCTAAAAGTTACTACTTTGCATGATCTATACATCTATGAATAGAGTTACTTCTTTTGGAATTATTGCGTCCTTCCTTTCTTCAAAAAAAATATTTCCACATTTCTTGTATCAAGATGAAGTAGTAGAAAGCCAAAAAATTTTTCTCTTCAAAAATTAATCACTCCTAAAAATAGAACCCTTTCAATTCAATCAAGTTTATTTTGGCTGGGATTTATGACATTACGATATCATCGATGATATTAGTAGATCAAAATCATTCCGTGACATGAAATCGTAATTTTATTTTATGTTTCCCAGATTGGTACTGAAGAGCCCTAAGGCAAGTGTCTTACGGCAAAATATCGGATATATATCAGTGGGGAGGGCAGTGTTCCATGTAAGTGAAATTTTTACTCTTCAATTCAGTATATTGTGTAAGAATCCTGTGAATGATATCTGATTCAATTTAATAACGAATGTTTGGAATGAAAACTCAATAGAGAAAAATGTTAATTGTATAATTCCAATGTACATAAAAAAGTATTTGTTTCGAAAAGTATTTTTCTTTCGTGTAATTCAATGTTTGAATAGAAGTAGCTGTTTTGGGGTGTTTTTTTCACTTTTTGTCTGAAAGTTACTACTGAACATGATATTTCCTTCTATGTATAGAGTTACATCTTTTGAAATTGATTTATTCCTTCCTCCTTTTGGAAGACTCCCACATTTTGTTGTTGTATCAAAATAAAGTAGTAGAAAGTCAAAAACTCTTTCTTTCCCAATAATTGATTTAGGAATGTTATCCTTTTCGAAACATTGTCTGACGAACATAGTTTATTTTTCGTAGGAATGTTGAAGAAGAAAAAGTGGTATATTCTGGAAGAAATGTATAGAATCAAACACAAAAAAACTTCTTTTACAATGTTTGCGTGTACGAAAGAAGGAATTATTCAATCATATGTACCTTCAAATGGAACAAAGGCGAGTGTAATTTCAGTTTCGAATTTGCATATAGATGATACAATAAATAAAAATTCAATCATCATGGAATTTCAGTGATATTAAAAATGTTTAAAAGTGTACTAGAATATGGCCAATGGTCATATCTTTTATCATTCGTGATATCGCAGGTATCAACCCACAAATCATTTATGTGAGAAATAAAAATGCCTACAGAAGACGTCCACTCTTCCTACATTAGTTTGGTAGAGAATAAATTGAATATCAGTTGAGGAAGCCTTCCCTACTTCCCAACTCGCCTATGTCTATTCCGATAAGAATCGAAAAAAGTATGCCTCAAGCTCAACTTCCGACGAAAAGTCAAACAAAAACAACCCCCGACACACGAAAACTTCGATCTCACCTGATATTAAAGGAAAGAAGCCGCACTGATTATCATTTTTCGACGGTTCAGTTCCCTTTATCAACATGCATGTTTCACGTGTAATGAGTTAATTCATTTCTATAAGTTGTGATGAAAAAAGTGTATGTTATGGCATTGTAATACATCATTAGTGAATTTTAGAAAGAAAAGATTACAATATTTCTGAATAAAAGTCCATCTTATGATATGGATCTCACAGATCAATCTCGACCATCGCTGTAAATTTAGGCGGCACGATTACCGGAGTGTATAAATCGTTCAAAAATTATCTGGTTTGTTACGGGATGTTACAGGACATTTCCGATCATTCTGAATATTGGACACTACATTCCTAAATGCTCTCAAATACTCTGGAATATTCTTAACACTTCCAGTCCTCATATTCGGCCAAGCAGGTTACCCAGCACTATGACAGAAAATAATGTATACATTCATGTTCTTCAGCTCGAGAGATGTCGGATCAAGACGATAGTATTGAATACATGGATTGGAATATTTTTGAGACATTGTGAAACTACTACAAATCAGATGGTTACATTTTATGAGTAAAATTTTGGATACTTACGTTCCGAACAGAAAATTCCATCCCATCCTTCATGACAGATGCATTCAAAACTGACATTGCAGTAACCACGTTGACATCCTGGAAGTGGAATGCACTTGTTGCATTTTTCTCCATAGTATCCCAGTTTGCAAAGACATTCCCCCGGTCTGTTACAATATCCTTGGAGAGGGTCACACCCGGAACGACATTTTGGAACATCGCAAAGATCTCCTGTCCATCCTGGTAAACATTTCACTTCTCCATCATCAGTACAGACGTAGTGAGAATATTCATTTCTGGATGAGGGAATTTCACAAGCCTGGAACATTGGAAAATGTATTGTTTCACAAGTCCAATAGAAAAGAAGTTTCCGAAAAACACATATTTCCATCAAAAAATTAAAAGTAGCTCTATTTGGAACTCAGTGTTACTATCTCCATTTGGGTTTGGAGGTCGTCGTAGTTTGGAACCGCATCCTAATGTTTCAACAGTACGAGTGGCGGGCTTTTTCAGAGCTTTATTCATCTTAATGATTCATTGATGATAACACAATCATTTGTGAATCCTACCATATGTGATTGAGAATAAAAATAACATTGTCTGATTACCCGAAAGAAATGTACATAAATATAATTTTACTTTATCATTCTTCATTCGAAAAGATGGGGATTCCGATGTGAATTGCGATCAAAAATTTCTCTATGAAAGTCATACAGTGCTTTTCTTTAATATACCCCCTCCTTTTATTTTTCAACGGTGAGATTTGGGATGATGAAGTAAATACATGAATACTTTATTCTGAAGTGAAATTGACAGATGAAACATTTAAGATGGCGACTGGGCGCCATCTGGGAAAAAAATTAAATTAAAAGAGGGTGGTGTGACACAACTTTTGAAGCTCTTGACAAATGCTTCACATCCATAGAATATGTAGTCAATATCTTCAACAACTAAAAAATGGCGGAACTTTCACTAATTGCCTGAATACATTGACATAATATCAGGTAATAAGCTTGGGGTCGGTTCAGAAGATGCTCGAAATGGTTGCCTTGACCGTCTTGACTTAAGAACAACCTATCCAATATTCCACGCCGAACATCTTCGAATATAGTAACGACAATATCTCTACAAATATTCATTATTCTCTGCCGTATATCCAGTATTGAAGCAGGTTCAGTTTTCTACACCTTTTTCTTCAAATAGCCCCAAACAAAGTCCAATGGTGTCAAATCTGGCGAGCGGGCTGGCCATTCTGTAGGAACTTGACGGCCATTCCAACGACCGGGAAAGTAGTATCCAATTAGTTTCTCACTTGTCTGGAGTAATTTGGTGGTGCTTCATCAACAAGAATACAATATCCATATCGATTTCATTAGGAATCGCTTCGACGATTTCAGTGATAGAGGGTCAACAGTAGTTTCCAGCATATTCAAGTACAGTTCCCCTGTTGAATTTTTATAAAAATATGAGGGTCCTACAATATGATTTTGCAATAATCCTGCGCAAACGTCAATTTTTTCTGGGTATTGGGTATGTGTTTTACAAAAAACGTGAGGGTTGGTTTCACTCCAATAACCGCAATTTTGTCTGTGAACATAGCCGTTTGAAAAAATGTACATTCGTCACTTAAACAAATATTGTGAAGATAGGTAAAATGCCTTGCAATGGTTTTTGTCATGATTTTGCAGAATTCTGTTCTTCGATCAGGGTCATCGTCAGTTGATTGGTGTACCATTTTAATTTTGTATGGATGATACCTATTCCTCTTCAAAAGTCTCCACACACTAAAAGGAGACACCTCACAAACATTCGCGACAGAATATGTATACTGTTCAGGATTTACTAACATCTCACCAATTATCTGCACTTGCTATTTTTCCGGTATGGACGGATGACCAGGGGGCTTTTTGTTATGAACACTACCGGTAGTTATAAATTTGGATACAAGTTCCCTCAAGTATTTTCTTCTACAGATAGAATGATTCGGACAACGTTCATTGAAAATCCTTTCGGTCTCGTGAAAGTTACCTGACGCACCGTAAATGAATATTACTTTAATTTTTTCTTCCAATGGACGAGAATTGACCGTTTCAGAGATTGTTGATTTGGTACCTTTCTATTAGTGAAACTAAAAAAGATTTGAGAATATTCTAACTAAACAATGATTTTCATTGTTGTACTGATATTTTTTGTCTTTTTTATAAACAAAAAATAACTCAACAAATCTTATCGGATTGTTACAATGGCCACTTGGTAGATAAAAAAGAATATTTCTAGAAATATCGATATTAATGTGTTTGTCTTCAGGAAATTATTAAATGTTCCGCAATTTTGTAGTAGGTGAAGGTATTGACTTCATATTCTAGGGTTATGAAGTATTCGTAGGGAGCTTTAAAATGCTGTATCACAAAATCCCCCTTTCTATTAAATTTTTTTCCCAGATGGCATCCAGTCGCCATCTTGAAAGTTTCATCTGTCAATTTTCACTTCAAATTAAGTATTCATGCATTAATTTCATTATCCCAAATCTCAATTCCCAATGAAATTGGGAAAATAAAAGGTGGGGGGATTATAGAGAAATTAATTGTATAATGTGTGCATCAAAATGTGTCACAGGCATATTTATTCATTTCAGTCACTCAATTCGAAGACAGTTGAAACGATAATAATCACATTCGTCTCCATAATTGTTTTTGAATGATGTAAGACGTGAATGTGTGATACGTTGGAGGCACAGAGAACAGCAAATCAACACAAAATCAGCAGATCAGCTTAACCCTCTATTGCATTGATTCGCCCTTCCATCCTCTAATATGGCATTTAATGATTTCAAATTAGTGAAAGAATCAATTTTTTTTATTTCATTTAGCTGATCTTTTCAATTTTCATTGATTCTTTCAGGGATATCAAATCATTTTATATCATATTAGATAATGGAGGTCCGGACTAATGAAAGTTCCATGAAAAATTGTCAACCACCTTCAATCAATCCTCTGATTCGAACAAATTCAATAGGAAGTAGAGGATACAGGAAGTATAGGAGTCAACTATATCAGTCAACTGATTATTCGGATTCTCAATATGTGGAAGTATAATAACAAAAGAGATAACATGTAATTTGGTTGGCTATGAGCTTTGTTTCACAAACTCAGCTAGTAAAATAATAGACTTCATCAGTGAATCGATGATTTCTCTGAATCACTCTAACCGGTCATTATTATAGGTATATTTTTGATGATCATTCACATGACTTCCAAGAAAAATATTTCATCTTTCAATTTATCACAATTGGGTGGTTACTTCAAAATTAATGATATGGAATTTTGTCATGTGCAGTGATAATGTCTAGTTTGAGCATTTGTTCTTCCTGTTCAAACTTCGAGCTCGTGAATTCCTATTTCTTGCAGTGATCGAATTTTTTTTTTGAGTTATTCTTCTGCTAGTTAACCTTTTTGAATTTCTGTTTACGAAATATTCACATTCACCGATGATATGGCGAAACATTTCATGCAACATATAACAAACAGGCAAAACACCCTATACTGTGGTACATACTCTTCTCACGATAAGTAAGGTAAAGTGCCTCCACAATGTTCTTCCTGTATAATCATTTCATTTCAGTAGGAAATTCAGTAGTTTTGAGTTTTTTCTTTCATATTCACATCATTATTGACTTCATTTGAATGATGTTTACATTTTATGATACATTCGATATTCCTTTCTATGTATATTTTCGAGGTAAAACTGATCCAAACTGAATATCATTGCAGGTCACGCTTCACGAAAATGTCATTATTATTCCTTATGAGTATTACGATTCCCCGAGTACATTGAGTAGTAAAAGTATGAAAGCAATCATTATTCCAGTGTCACGTTCCGGATCTACAGAAGCAGAAGTGGAATTCTTAAATTAAAATTTCACATTGAATATCAATCTGCTTTCACAACAGCCGTGGATGTTATGATGAGGGCACAAAGAAAAACTACGTCAATACCACTGCTAACAACTGAAAAGTTTACAATGGAAATGGTGATGAATTATTTTGTGACCAACAAAAAGAGTAATCAGTACGCGGTGGCATTAAAAGAAGTAATCAGAGAGCTGTGGTCGAAAAATAAATACATTCAACTTTTTCAATAAACCTCTGCTATTGTATCGAAAAATGTATGGAATGGATATAGATATGGATACTGAGTTGGTGGTAGATGTCGAAACAGTCTTGTAAGGACCCCGGTTGATACCTCAGTTGATAACTGAGATACGATTTTGTTCCTGTTAATGGTGTTTTGGTGTATAAATCAGGAGTATCATTCGGAGTCAAATGAGAGCAAATATCATCATCAAAATGATTTTGCCAAATTTTTAATCATTTTATTTTATTTTATACCAATTTCATTAAATGACTGATTGTTTTCTTCTAGCTGGAAATGAATCGAACATAAATCTTGTAGTTCATGTGTTGACAGAGTAATTGTCTGGTGTGGCTGAGGAATTGTGAAATTTGCAAGCTTGGTTCTGGGTACTCATGATCGATAATTAGCATCAACTGATTCTTATGTCCAGTTAGCGCAGAATTCGACATAGAACTGGAGACTAAAATTATGTTCTCACCAGAAAACTGTAGCGAGTAATTCATATAAATCAGCGTTGGCGAATGATGCTGATATCGTGTCCAAAGAAGACGGAAAGCTCATGCAGTATCGAAGAATATATTACAATATTACGCTAATCGCAACTGAAAAGAAGGCGTATGAAATACAAAAAGACCGATTGCATTCATGTAGGAGGCAAATAAGTTATTGTTTCATACTCCTGAAACTGAATGAATCAAATGAACAAACAGAAGAATACACCAATTCGCAGTGAGAATGATACAACTTACAACACAGTTTCTGGCTTCAACGGTCCATAGAAAGGTTATGGACAACTTCGAAATTGCTCTCATACAGAAACTAAGGGTCTGCTGGTGGAAGATTATAAGATTGGGGAAATGAACCAAATATAATATCGTTGAGACAGTTGGTGTCGAAAAACCTGAGAAAATCATCTTTGGATTTTCGGTTCTCTCTTTCAAGTGCAATATGCCTGCAGGTTCACCGGAAACGGTTTCATGCCGTGTCACAAAAAAACACAGAAACTAGGGATAACTTGTCGTTACTTTTCTGTTTGGGTTCGAAAACGGGCTGAAATCTCGAAACATGAATATACTGTAGAAAGGTGGTTCAGTCATTTATTCAGATTTTATTTCTGGATATTGCAGATCATTTGAATGCAGTCGTGTTACTAATCACCCCTTGAATATTTTTTCACATATCGAATAGAATTGGATGAACGTGGTCTGTATATTTCTCAAGAGTTTTTTCATTTAAGAGAGTGACAAAAGCGTTTCTTCAATCATTTACTAAATATTATACAGAGGAAGGTTGAAAAATAGTATTCATCACAATCATTAAAAAAAATTGTGCTTTATTCACATATGTTTCTTTCCTATGCAAATCTAATGTTACATATTACAGTGAAATTCATCGTATGGATGAGGGAAACAGAAAAATTACTTCTTCATTCCTGGTTCCTCACAAAACGGAATGAATAAACGTTTTGATATAAATATTTCTTTCAGATGAATATTGTCTTTTTTTTCATCTGAATGAATTATTCAGGATAGACATATTAATTTTATTTCTTTAGACATACTTAATTTTTGTTCCCTGAAGAAGTTGAACTCAAAAGCAAAAATGAAAATTTTTTGAAAAATTAACGGTATATTACACCACAGAATTTGCTCAAATATTCTACATACGAATCATTCCTTGACAAATATTATTTTATTGACAAATCGTATCAATTAGAAACTCCTGAGTTGCAAATACTGTTCAATATTTCAATATTTCTCACGTATCGAATGATTTCTCATAATTATCTCTGAAATTATTCAAGATTCTTTGCGAATATATTCTTTGACTTGAGCTCTAGACACTACTCACCTGTTTCTTCCATTTCGGTACAAATCTAGCAGGTAGTACTCCTGGCATCACTATGATTGACACAATTAATAACAACATTTTCCCTATCTCAGGCTTCAAATATACCGAAAAATCAAGTGTTTAGCGATGTGATGCGACCGTGAACTTGAACGTCCGTGAAGAAGTGAAGACCGATGACCTCCTTTTGCCTTCTTGTGACTAACTGTAACTGTCGAACAAGCTATACATAGGATGACCGCGTGATATTCTTCTACTCATTGCATCCGGTACCATCTTCAAAGATGCAATGATTATATTACTGATTACTTGCTTTTGTTTCAATATCACTCCGATTTATTACGTTTATTTCTACTGGTTTCTGTTCGTACATGGAACAAATATCATCAACAGATCACGCATTTCCCTAATCCACTTCAGTATTTTCAATACGTATAGTGTGCGTGAGCGAAAACGAATCAAATAGAAATCTTTAAGACGCATTTGTGAAGAAAAGAAATGCGAAAGAAGTTGATTTTTAATTCTATGGGGAAATTTTTATATTAACTAAGTACCATAACTCCTTCCCCACCCTATGATATTGATAGGCAAAGAAAGTACTTAGTGTGATATATCATTGAATAAATTACTTTAAAAGAAATTTTATTTTCTACTTCCTCTCGAAAACCACATAACCAATTCAAGTCCGGTTTCAACTTATGTATTGTTGATTTGGCTATCACATTGTTCAATTACTTTTACAGTTTACAAAACGATTATTTGGTAAATCATAGATAGGTAAATACATGAAAACTTTCTGCAGTTAGGAAATATAGAGAAACTCAAAACGTGAAGTCACAGGAAATAGTAAGGTATACAAAAAATGCTTTCGTGGTCGAATGAAACCTGTAGTAATTACCAAAAGTTTCGTCTCCTACTGCGGCAGATATCATCAGTGGTATGAGTCCAAGTTTTTGCAGTCTTCAGTCAGCACAGTTACTACTGATGATGTCTGCTGCAGTGGAAAACGTATCGTTTGTTACTTCAGTATCATTCGAACACGAGCTATTAGCCTGATTTAGTTCTTTTCAATCATGAATGAAGACTTCATTTCCTCATTCCAATTATAGAAGATGTCATTTTGTTTCAATTTTAGTAGTTCGAATAAAGCCGGAATGAATGTGCTCATATATTCAGAACTGAATAAGATAAATTGAGTCATGAGAATGATGATGATATCGGTTGAATTTTCTTAATGTTTTCACTTTTCTTAACTTTGAAATTATGAAGCGCTTTCTTCCATTAAAGGTTTTCCCTGCTATTTTGGCTTCAACGGAGGATGATAATGATGCATGAATATTTCCACACAAATCAGTTTTCTGTTGTATTGTTTAGCGGAAAAAACTATATCAAAGTCATGGTGCAGAAATAATAGGTTTTCCATTATATTGTAACATAGGTTTCGCTACTACCAAAAACCTGCTCAAATCAGTGAATTATGATTGACTGAATTTAACAATCAAATCATAATGAATGAAAACTATTATGATTCATGATTCTATGAAATTGTTTGCAGGATGCTGAAAATTAGAAAGTTCGTACTCGAACCTTTGGTGTAAAATTAATATATAGAAAACATTTTCTTTACAAAATATTTGAAAAAGGTCCTTTTCAAAAAATTTATTTTTAGGATGCTTGCCTGTTCATCTGTATTTCTGTACGTTTCTACATCCTAGTTTGAAAACGGCTCAACGAATTTGGGAGAGGTTTTCACAAATGAGTTGTGATGAGCCTCACCTAAAATGTGAGATATTTCTGACTTATTATTTCAATCCATTCACATAAAAAAGGAACCTTGTTAAACATTCAGGTAGTGAGATGGTGTGGATTTGATTTTGGTTGACATTTTCGAAATAATGCAGGTACATTAGAACGTTTCGTTCTGAGAAAATATGGGAAATCTCAATAACATTATTGCGTACAGTATTGCGGGAAATGTGTCCTGATTGTATCCGATTACAGATGATAAGCATAAAAGAATGAAACAGGAAATTGATTCCAGATATGAAAACAAATTTTTATGAAAATACAGTAATAATTTTCAATCAAACATGTATCGTGTATTGTTTGCTGTGGTAAAAATATTCATGCTTTCATTTGACATGTGAAGTTGCAACAATTTTTTTCACAAAAGTGTCAAGTACCGGAACGAAAAACGGATATCAACTGAATTTTTACAATTCAACTCCACATAGGTTATGGGTAACCTGAAAACATGTTCCAATCAACTGGGACATTTCTTTCGATATGTACAAAAATATTTGTTTGAACATGTCACCTCCTTGACTTCATTGTTTCTGATGAGAACTAATTGTTCTTCACCAAACCGAAAATCATTTTTATGCATATTCAATGGATTGAATTTTCAATGAATACATGAAAACACTTATGAATACTGATATCATTTCACAAAATCGTTTCGTGTATATAAATGTATATTTATACCCGATTCTTCGAACGTAGATAGTGTTCCTCAATATCATGTAATATCACATAATAATTCTATGGAAGATTCTGTTAAATAAACTCCTCACGAATCCTAATTCTGCGGGTCTATATTCCTCGTATACTGGAGGATTGAATCTTTTATAGATATACATTGAGTTTAAATATGGTAACGAATTTTTGAAAATACAAAATATGTCAAAATAATGTTCCAATATGAATAATATAAATTTTATTAGTCTTTCAGATAAAAAATGGAATGAATTAGTTTCTTATAGCTTCATTTAAAATACGAACAAGTGGATCGTATACCCACTGCCTGGCATGTCTTCCTAGTACCATGTCTATATGGTTGAAAGTATCCTTGTCAATTTTCATCATTCCGTGTCTACTCTTCTTCGGCAAATTTCTCCATAAGTTCATAGCATCCTGGAAAGTAGAGCAAAAGATATGTTATACAATAACTAAGGATGCATATTTTTCTGAAATTGATTGGTTCCTTCCTCCTTCTGGAAGTTTCCCATCTTCATTTGCATAAATTCGTACCAGAAAAAAGTCAAAACCTTTTTTCCCAAAATTTTATCTCTTTCAAAAACCTTTTTCAATTCAAATAAGATTTTTTAAGCTGGGATTCAATTAAATGAGCGAATGAATGTTATGTGCTGTCACCAATGACATATAGTTATTTATTATTCAAGGGAAAAAGTATTAGATTTTAGCTCGAGGTTGTGTTGACAAAAACCGAATTTTATGAATGAAATTCATAAAATTCATTCATTAAATTTTATCCAGATTTGGTCCTGAAGAGATGATAAGGCAAGAATATGTCAAAATGAATGGAAAAAGCCACGAACTGATTCCTACCATTTCAATAATGAATCAGAAATCTGATAGCTGATTCTGATACAAAAAAAATGGATTCCATATTTGATTCCAATGTATCAAATACCGAAATGAAAATGTGGCAATGTTAATAATCCAAAGGCATTTCGACCAGACAACTTTGATCAATAGACACGTAAAAAGGTAAGATATCGTTTGTCCTTAGCTTGCACAAGTATCCCAACTTCTGAGAACTGTAGTTCGTATGGGAACGACAGCTTATTAACGAAAAAACAGATTTTCAAACAGATTCACAATCCATGCAGAAAGGTGATATAGCAGAATCAATCCACTTTGAACTGTATTTGCGCTGTATTCGTTTGTTATATTGTTAGTTTTCTCAATTTGAATGAAATATCTTGAAGTCTAATGAAATAAAAAAATATTCTGTTACTTTTCATGGTGTGGACTATAGGACACATTTCATTTGACCAAAGGTATCAGAACTGAAAACATTTCAGATTACCTGTTCAATGTTTGAATGACATTTGAGTAACTTCATATCATTATTCTGTATAGATGCAATTTTGAAATGTTGGTTAATTTTTTTCAAAAACCATGTGATTCACATTTTCTTGACAGGAATGATATCCGACGCTCCATTTGATATCATCAATATGATTACTGTAACAGATCATCTTTGAGTTATATCCGTACGAGAATCTGCTTTATATCAGTATTTTTAATGAAGGTTTACTTATGTCTGAAGATGAATGATCATCTTATCATCATACAAGAGTAAAATAAACAAAGTTGATAATAAAATCAAAGAAAACTGGGCCATAGTGAATAGTCTAAGAAATAAATCAAATTCAATTCCAGAACACGTCAATATAGATCCGAAAATACTCAATAATTTTTACTGCACAATTGCTCAAAAACTAACTTCATCCCTTGTTCCTACTTCAAATCCTATGGATTATTTAAATAATTTGAATATACCCAACAACTTTCATTTTGGAAACACAAATTTGTTAGAGCTGAAAGAAATCTAGTAAGAAAATAAAAACAAAAATGCAACGGGCATTGATGAAACTTTAGTAAAAATTTTAAATAACCTTCCCGATTCCGCTTTGAATACAATAGTGATGGGTATCAATAATCCTTTTCTATTGGAAATATTGCCTCCGTGTCTAAAAACAGCACTTGTAATTCCTATTTTCCAAGATGGTAATGCAAAATATTCAAAAACTTCAGACCTATCTCCATGCTCCCAACACTCTCAAAAATCATTAAAAAAATGGTGAAACAACGGATATTAGTTATTTTTTATGAATACAGTAATATTAACCAACTGTCAATTTGGCTCTCAGAAGGCAAAAGGCACAAATGATGCAATATTTTCCTTTCTTGAAAACAACAGCGTGAAGGAACGGCTATGGGTAACCCATTGTCTACATTTA
>WOGP01002188.1:0-17221 GCA_015342065.1 Leptinotarsa undecemlineata
AAATTCTCTCGAGAAAAATATCTGGTCGAGGCAGGAATCGAACCCACGGTCTTCCGATCGTGAGTCGGGCGCACTACCACCGCGGCCAATTCCACAACAACACAATTTATGTAGAAAATATTTGAGGGAACTTGTATCCAAATTCACAACTACCGTTGTGTACATAGCAAAAAGCCCCCAGGTTATCCATCCATTCCGAAAGAACAGCAAGTGCAAATAATTGGTGAGATGGTAGTAAATTCTGAACAGTCTATTTATTCCGTCGCGAATGTTTGTGAGGTGTCTCCTTCTACTGTGTGATGACGTTTGAAGAGAAATAGGTATCACCCATATAAAATTAAAATGGTACACCAATCAATTGAAGATCACTCTGATCGAAGAACAGAATTCTATGAAATCATGACTTAAACCATTGCAGGGCATCCTACCTATCTCCACAATGTTTGTTTTAGTGATGAATGTAAATTTTTTTAACGGTAATGCCGCAATGCTTTGCGACAATTATCCCCTCGAATTCAAAAGGTTGGGCAAAACTACCTCTTTTTTTTTAATTCCTCCAAGTCATTATCTTCATCGAAAAAGCTCAACTATATTCTGTCTATCCGCAATTTGGCTGAACCGGGCGCATGAAAAATGCAAAATTCAATTTAGGAAAGGCCTGATAGATACAAAGTGACTAACGAATCCCGAAAAGCCTGTCACGCTACCATACTCGGGTGATTGACAGAATGTTGGCCATATATCAGTTCGACCTTTTGATTATCCTCGTTATTACGCCTATACCATTTATCGTGATTGATATTGTATTAATACTTGATATAATTTTCATATAAGCTCATAAAGTCGTGATTACATGATGTTTTAAATACTTTAATTATAAGTTGGTGCGATGGGTTGGTCATGGGAGAAATCATTTTCTGGTAGATATAAAGAGGAAAAGCCGACGAGAGGTCGCTCGTCGATTGCTGTTTGATCCAGTGCCGGATCCAGCAGACACCAAGCTCTGTTCGGGAGAAAAAATTAATTTGCATAATCACTTCTCTTCGTATTAATATACTCACATCAACAATTATTATCTGAATCAACGTTAAATGATTTGATGATAGTGTTGTTCAGCATTAAACAGATGTTCAGTTGACGCGGTAGTTATTCTCCAAACAAGATAAAGAAGTTATCAAACTCTACTCAAATTTTTACTGATTGATTTGCTCGTATTAATTAGAATTCTATATCAACGTATTGCCATATGGAGGTGAAATATCTTGGCCACACTGAGAGAAAGTGGCGTTAGATCGTCCAGTTTTCTCCTCCTGGTGAAAGGATTATCACAATTTTGCTGGGGTTAACAGACATCTGCTCCCTCAGGCACCAACTGTAAACAACAAGCTACCCTTCCCCACGTGGACCTTGCCAAGATGACAAGATTGAGTAGAACAAAAATAACTTCTTTCCATTTAGTTTGTACTCTATATATTCAATATTGAACTAAAACGTATCAAATATATTCAGAGCACTATTGCTTTCTGTCATTTTTTGAGTCGAAGCGACGATTGCCTGCTTATTTATATTGGTTTTGGTATTGTTCAGCTCTATCTTCCGGAAATAGAGTTCTCTGATAGATCCTTCTATTGTTTTGTTTCTGATTAGAGATTCGTGTATTTGTGCATCGTTTATCCGCGCCCTGACTGATTGTTGCTATTAACGACTATCATAGAGTCGGATTTCAAAGATTTTTTTCTTTTTATAAGAGAAAAATTTATATTTCATTTCCATTTCAGAAAAGTTATAATTTTTTAACTATTTTGGATATCTCCTATATAATTGAATGCTATTGTCACTGCGACCAACTCAACTCTGAAGTTAGGAAAAAAATCCAACAAACTACTACCTGCCATTCCAAAACAACAGTTCGTCATTGTTACGTAAGTTTTAGCTTTTCTAAGTGAGCTGTAAATTAGTTTAGGTGTATGAACCGTCTAAAATCTCAATGGAGTAGGGTGTGGGTATATTGTCATCAGACAAAAAAATTGTATGAAAGTGATTAATAATATCGCCGATCGTTTCCGCGAACTCAGTTTGCAAAAACAGTCTAAATACAGAACATTCTGATCTTTCCGCCTGCCGATGGGAAATTTCATTGTTGACAATAACAGACGCCCATGACAAAAAAGTCTTCAAAATGTTTCTCTTTTTGACAACTCAAGCTTTTGTTTTGTCAAAATCCACACAGTTGCTGTATTGTTGTGGTTTTGTTTGTTAGTTGGAAATCCGCCACAAAAGGCTCTATTCATCTGATATTTTCCAGTCGATAAGGTTTTATTCCATGACTGTCTTCACAAAATCCGAGAAAATGGTAATACTGACAATCTCTTAGCTTTTCTCAAACACATTAATATGTTACACGAAATGTAGCACTAGCATAATTAGTATCACTGAACCTACGCTAATAACCCTACGTGATTGAAGCGTCTTTTTTAATAAAGAAAAAATCCGCAGACCCTGGCCTCAATTCAAATTGTTCATTTCATTCGGAGAACAATATAAATGAATTTACAATCGGGGGACATCTAATATACATACGGAGTGATGTTTTGCGATGCTAATGATAGGATAGAAAGATCTGGCGCTTTCACCAAGCATTAACCCTAGAGTTTCGAAATTATATACCTTTTACTGGAAAAATGTTCAATAGTTATTTCTCAACGAATTGCATATTTGAGGTACGTTTGAACAATTCATGTTTATTACTTTTTTACATAGATATTCAACCATACACTTCAAGAAAGGTCTCACTGGTCAAATCTTATTAATACGGACCACTACTAACGTTATCAAGTATCCTATACTCCCGTAATGTTTTTCTCTTCTAAAAATAACTGTAGGACATATTTACAATAGTTCTAACACGTTAAATATTAATAAAACGGTTGAACGCTGTCTAGAAAATGCGTTAAAGTAGCCTCACTTGGGCTTCCATACTATCTTTTTAATTAGATACATTATTCATAATTTTATGGGTACCCACTATCGAAGGTAAAATGGAAATCATTTTTATAATACACGCCGCCTACGTTTGATCAGTGGTGAGAAAACTGAAGTTTGAAAAATGGCCATGAAGTTAAAAATACTCTTTCATTACGATATTTAATGGACAATTCAAGAACTATCTCATGACGAACAGATTTTTCTAACGGATGTTGATTTAGCACCAAGAAATTTCACAACAAAACTTATAGTTTCATCACCTGAAAGTTGATCTCATTGAATAGTTGAATATGGAAATCAAAAACGCACCAAATGCATTGAATTTTGCGCTACGTGAAAAACTTCCAGAGTTGCTGAGAGCGACAACAGTTCCGAAATAATAGTACTCATTCGAATTGAACATTAATTACAGATTGCTTCAAACATAGATAAGCAAACATTCTGGCAGAGATCTTGCCTAGGCAGTTTTGCTACTATTTTTATAATTGCACAACTTCTGTAGGGAGATTGGGCAACCAATGAGAGGTGGGGTGTGTGCAAGAAATGAAGGTCAAAAAAATCATTATTTCGTTGCACGAAATTTTTTAAACTCATTTGAAATCATGAATGGACTGACCCGTTGTTACTACGCAAACGATAACGAACGAAAAATACTGGTATTATTGTAAAAAAAAGCGACGGGCACTTGATATACAAAAAATATGGCACAATGAGCCCACGCTTTTTTCACAATAATACTAGTTTTTTCAGTTAGTTATTGTTTTAAACTCATTTTAAGAAAATGATTTTTAAATTTAAGTTCGATGTTCTTTAAAAGCGTATTTTTTATTTTTTTTCAACTATATTTATTTTTCATTTTTCAGTTTAGTATGCTATAATAGCGTGTTTTTTAGTCTTTTTAAACTATATTTATTTTATGTGAACTTTGGGATCAATCAGACGTATATTGTTTAGAAAAATGACCATTGATATTTCCCGATTCCGGAGAGGGAGCCTGAAAATCAGCTACCAAGACCAAGGAAGGCAGTAGGTGTGCAAAGGAGGGTTACAAATAAGGCAGCAGGCCGCGCATGTTGATAACAAAAAAATACTATTTTCAAATGAAGAAATACATGTACAGTGAGTTCGAATTATATCAAGGAGGTTTACGTAACCGCGTATTCGCGGGCAGCGCCATCTGCCCGCGAATAGATCAAGCAAAATGCCGATAATTCTGTCAAATATAGATCCCGAGTTTGAGAGTTACAAACAAACAAATAAACATACATAAATACAGACGAAACTAATAAAAGTGTGATAAAAATATGTAATCCCCCATTTTGTAGCTGCGATCATCTTGAATATACATCTTTTCAAAGTGTACTATTCTAATAGTCAAGCCGTGTCATTTGATACCCATATTGAGATAGTTGTGGAAAAATATGTAATCCGCTATTTTGAAGCTTCGGCCATCTTGGAATTTATTTGATTGTTTTGTTATCAAAACTGAATGTGTGTACCAAATTTTAGATCAATCTGTCAACAGGAAGGGGGGCAAACTTTAATCACTAAATTTGACCCAAATAAATGAACAAGCAAACTAACAAATAAACAGGGCAAGCTAAATAAAACCGTTTGAAAACATGAGGTCGTAGCATAAATGCTATGCAAATTGCATGATGTAATTTTTTTTCACAAACTAATAAATACGCCACTTTACAGAAACATTGCAGAATCGTTATTGTTGTCTGAGAAGACCGTAGTTGAATTAACCAACCCATATTTTCAGAAATTTTGAATTATTAGACAGAGATCATAGTGTTTTGGAATTGTGACGTGATCCATTGAGAAATAGTGATGGAGAAGAATAACTGAGGATATCCCATCTGAGCCTATATAATTGCTCTGGATACGACGAACATTTATAGAAAAATTCTGCTTTTCCATGAATTTGCATACATAAGTTGTTTTTTTGTATACTCAACAAGTTTCTCTGTTTTCAGAACAAACGTTTTGTTATTTACAGAGTGATTCTCTCCAAACGAACAAACGACCAAATACTCAAAGCTGTTCAACGCAACCAGCAGCAATAACAAAAACTGATTTCAGGAAACAAAGTTGACGGTCAGAAACATGTTTCAGTCATTTTATGAGTGACAGGTACTTGTTTATCAAAACGGATATTTCCCGATCATAATTGAAGCAGCTGTCAATAACTCTGTGTATCGAATGGGGCCATCAATAATTCACGTATCATGCAGTCGATTTTAATCGAGTTTGATTCGAACACGAGTGTTGATTGGCGTGAGTGGGTGGTTTATTTTCATTTCATCTTCCGTAATGTTGTCATAAATAGACACATCGCCAAAATTTTTGAACCCCTTATGTTTGTCTAAATGAGACACTATTATCATAAGTCAAGAAGTATATTACAAAGTACTTTTAATTTGGTTATGTAATAAACGCAAAATAGTGCATGATGAAATGATTACCAGTATCTAAAATGTAAAATAAAACCAATTTAGAGCGAAATCAGAAATACATTAATATTCGGCGTGTCGACCTAGTAAGGTGTTAACTCGCCTGTGCATGAAAACAAGGGCCGCGAGTGTGAGTATCAGGAGAGTGCTAGGAGGATTAATTTCGCTTGAGATTGCTTCTTCAACAAAATCCCACATGTGCTCAATGGGATTAATGTCTGATGAATTTGCTGGCCACGGTAATCTTTGAATGTTCTCAACCTCTAGTGCATTTTGTACTCTTCTCGTGCGATGGGAGAATGATCATCCATAAAAATGAAATTGGCCAAGCATAATTGCAAAGAAGAATTAAACATGCTAAATCGATATGAACCACTTTTTAAACATTGGTATCTAAAATTAGAGGCAATTGTTTTTGTGAACATTTTTGCATGCCTAACACAGCTGAAAGAAATATAAATGAAATGCACAAAAAATCAGCCATGATAAATATTTTTTTCACAATTGACGAGGGGGATCCAAGAATTTTGGCGATGTGTGTATATACACTCACGGAAGTTTCCCAAAAACTACCGTTTCCTTGATAGCTTTGAAACTGATAGAAATGTGCCTTTAATCTTCAACTAGAAAAATTTTAAAGCAGACATTCATCTTTTGACTACTTGAAAAAATGGTTTATGACAACTTTTCATAAGAAAAACGTTACTCATGGGATCGATCAAATCTCAAACTTCTACCCAAATTCAAGATACGATAACGTTCGCTATGAGACATCATATTTGGGTCAACCCACCATTAATATCGCCCTTTTGTGGCTCTTGCACAAAACTGTATATTGGTTAAGTGGGGAGAACTATTTCACAAAGAATTAAAGAGAATAGAAGTAGTGTCTTTATAGAATGACCAATTACACATTGGCAAACCACTTTTTAACAGAAGAACATGAATTCAATCATGAATATGGCATGTTAGATTTGAAATTCATCCTTCTAGTATGTCTAGAAATGAATAGAATTAGGATTTCGGGAAATTTACCATATAACCAAATAGACTTGAATTACTCCCCGTACTAAATATTTTTTCAAATGTGGAAACTGGTACGTAAACTCAGTCCATTCAATTCATTAAACACTCAGGTGAAACAGGGGTTCTTGAAATTTACGTACTTGAAATTTAGGTACTTCAAATTGTAAAATTAGATATATAAAGCATTAAATATGTAGAATTTAGTCAGTAGAGACACGCCCTAAGAAGCCATTGTATGACGAAACTTGTAAAACTGTTTAGAGTGAATATCTCACAATGCAGTGTTTTTTATAGTAGGTATATTACGTACCAAGTAGGATAAAAAGCCTGTTACTCACGAGCGAAAAATTGTAAGCAAGAGGCGTTAGCCGAGTGCGATAATTCGCGAGTGGGCGTAATTGACCTTATCCTCGAGGTGCGTACTATACTTTTTCTACGACTGACCACAGAAAGGAATTGTACAATATATTTGTTTGAGAGTATGGCTTTGGATAATAAACTCATTTAGTCATTCAGAATTGACAAACGTTACCGCTGAGCTACTCTGGCGATTACCAATGTGATGTCTGATATGAGTGGTAGCATAGTTCACTTTGTGAATGATTAAATAAATTTGAAGACTTTTAAATGATATAATAATGTCAAATACAATTACGAACAGGTATTTTTCGATCTGTAAAATATTTTCAAATCCTTTTGCTTGGTTCTTATAGTTCATGGAATTGAAGGAAGTAGGCTTTGTTTGCTTTAGAGGCATCTGGCAAATGAAGTATGATTGGTTGTTGGCTGGTGAGGTTGAATAATTCAGTTTAAACCTTTATGTTACGTCTCAACATTTAAAATAATGTTGCAAAAGTTTATGAAAAACTGAATAAAGGAAAAAAGCGGAGTTTCCCTAATGAATGGATTTATTTGTTCAGTCGTAAACGTCGACGATTTCTTTGGTTTTAAACCATCAGATTTGCGTTTCGGAGAGGCACGTAATTTGGAATATTTGCTGATGTCCACATTTTTCTTGATATTCCGGATACTTCTCAGCATGAAGTAAATTGCCCATAATGACGATGGTTCCAAAGTTTTTGCTAAATCTTCGAAATAAACGGAAAGAACGTTTTCGGAAAACGTTCATAAACTCATAAAATTTTCGAAATTATATTCATATTTTTCTGTTGATTTTACTGGTAGTGAATTATTCATCGCAATATTTGCTTTCTTGGTTATATCTGGTGAGGTAGCACAAATTTCTTAATCGTTATCACTCATTTTGAACTTTTACGAGATACTGAATGGCAGCTTAATGATTAAAACAAGTCGTTGTTGATTCACGGATATAACCTAGATTCATTACCAACCCGAAAACTGAAAATAAATTTACTGAAAATATGATTTTTATTTCGATTTTATAGAGAATTTGGAGAAAACATTCACTGATTTTGGCTTTTGTACAATGGAATATATTCATGAGATCATATTTATCAGAGTAAATGTTACATATCTTATCTTTTTTCAATTTCTTGCGGAGGTGGAACACACATGTATTCTAAATGAGCCATTACCTACCTGCTGTCAAACACGTAATGATTAGTTAAATACGGAAGGAGTAGAAAATATACTTCATGAATTTTCACCAAATATCGGCCAATTCCATCATATGCCGTCGACTATTTCATTCCCGGGAAACTACTGCCTCTGAAAAATAATTCGGATGACCTTTAAGGATTCATTTTGGAGTTACTACAATAGTGTATAAATAACACATTCATAGTCACTAATAGTAACCCATAATCGATCTAAAATCGATGAAGTAGCTTCCATTCAAACTGATTTTGAGTGTTGAATGTCGACATGAATTTTAATGACAGAGACATCTCTTCATTCAGCACACTGTTGCTAGTTAAATGACTTCATTATGTTCCAGAGGAGAAAATATATTACATTCAATTTCAAAAGTTTGACTAATAATTGGGGAAAAGAAATAACCTTCAAATACAATATTTTGCCAGATTTGTAGAATAAATCAACGAGAAATGATTCCCACATCATTTTGAAAATATCAAAATTTATCAGTGATTATAAAAAAAGATGACGAATATGGCGAATAACGAAGCAGACGCAGTATTTTGATAGTGACGTAAAATATGTTGAATTTCAAGTGAGAATTTTGCGGTACTTGAATTTTTATTTGAAGAAGCCAGTGAACATTTGTATGATATTTGAAATGATAAATAAAAAAAATTTATTGACATTTCTGCAAACATAACTATACATGCAAGTGGCCCATTTGAATTTCCTTACATCTAATTATTTCATATTATTCAGGTGTTCTCATTATCTTATTCTTGAAGTTCTTGAAGTTCCACCAATATATGTTCGATAACGAATAAGAGGAATACTTGAACCACATTTTTTGTTTTATGCCCCATTTTTTTAAGACGAAACACTATCATCATAGGAACATCTTTGAGACGCTCTAAGGTGCCTGTGAGAAAGTAACGATTCACGTTGAATTTCTATTGCTGCATATTAAATTCATTTGAAGACACCGTTCTCTGGAAGTTTATTTCACATAAACCCCGTTCTCCAAATGGGAGAGTTCTTAAACAGTTTAGTTCGAGGTGTACTGAGTTGAACCCCAAAATGATGAGCAGCCACATTTCGTCGCGTATTTATGATATGTGCTGCTCTTGGTGGAGTCAAACGTACCAAGTCACTTGAACACCTCCCGTGAAAGTATCTATAAAAGACAGCCAAGTTCGATATTCCTGACTTTCAAGATTGCAAGTAATGTTCGCGTTTCCAATCAGGTGGACGTTTTTATTCTGAATGGAATAAAGCAACTTCAGGGTATGCATATGGACGGAGCTCCTAACATGAGAACAATACTCTAAGAAGGTCTGATCTGAGCTTTATAAAGCATCCACAGTTGCTGAGATGTGTAAAGTTTTCTAATTTGAAATAGTGTTCCAAGCTTTTGAAAAGCTGCCTATACAATTCGGATTATGCCAAGACATATAGGTGTCCATTTTAGCACCCGAAGCTGAAAGTGGAATTGTCTGACCTGATATTACTGTAGCCAGTTCGAAGACATTCATCATTTGCCTGGGTTTTCATGACATTGATTTGATCCTGGTTACTTCCACCCCAACTTGGCAATCAGACTTAGATTCTCATTAAGATATGCAACCTCTTGTTGCCGGTGAAAATGTGCACAGCCAATGTCCTGAAATTCAAACGAAATGACGAGAGAAATGTGCTATCGTCAGCAAAGCAATATATTGGACTCTTACTTTTTTTCAATGATTGATATACAATAAAACGAGGGTTGGAGACAATATGGATCCCTGAGGAACACCAGCTTTGATGGTAAAAGTATCCTAAAAACAGCACTTGCAGGGAACGTTCTTTCAGGAAGCTGGAAAGACATACAAAAAAATGATCCGAAAAGCCAATGCGTCGAAGTTTGACCAGCAAACCCGCATGCCACACAAGGTCAAAGGTTTTGTTCAAGTCAATGAAGACCTGAGACGATCTTGAGTTTTGAAAAGTATACGGGCATCGAATTAGGTAAAGATCTGTCTTATTTTCACCGAAAGATCATGTAAGTAAGATATTTCATTTGGTTGTTCTTGTTATTGTTACTGTGTATGGTGTGGTAATATTAATTATCCTTGGTATTATGGTGATAGTTGAAATTGATATTTTTTTATTCACAAAATCTAAATTATCGAAATAATTATTTCCTCTACAAAATGTCTGACATACGCAATCCATGTGATGGATTGCGTATGTCATTGATAGGCATTGGCCTATACATAACTTATTCAAGTAACATTGCATTGTGATATTTTCACTAGATATTTTACAAATCCGCAACACGTGTTTTGCTATACAATAACTCCCTCAGAAGTTTTTATACTTAGTATGGGAGCTCACAAGCTGGAAGTCTACAATTAATTTCTCTAACACAGAAATTGTAACAATGAGGGAGTTTTCAAAAAATCATTGAGACAGTTGTTTACTTAACGACATATTCTTCAAAATATATTAACATTTCAATATTTTTTCAAAATTATCATAGTCCCGATGTAATTATTATACTTACCACAAATTTGTATATTTTGTGATCACTCCTATACGAGTTGTTATCTAGTACAGAAGGCAAGCAAATCAATGAATGATGGATGATACAAAACCAATTCAGGCATCAATACAATCAACCTCAAAATCTTTTTGCAAAAGCAGTTTCCATTATCAACTACGCCACTGGTAGGGATCTCTTTTTGACACCCTCACCTCACGAATTGTTACATGATAAATGGTATTTCCCACAATAATCCTTCACTCACTTTCATCCTTTCAAAAGGCATGCCTAATTAAATTCTGCCACTCATTTCAAAATTTTAATTTGTTGGTCGGTTTCATGTAAAAGATACCAGAATAAAATTAGAGTGAACACTTTTGTATTTTTTCTCTTCCGTATAGAAGATTATTCATAAATTTTCTTGGTATCTTCTCTCTCCCAGACGACTAGCTGTTTGCAAGTGAATTAATAAGTGGCTCATACAAATTTATGGTCAGATAAACGTTATTCATATAAAATATGATATGGGGATTATTTGAAAGTCGTTTTTAAAGGGGATAAACGGGTTACGTAATTGAGGTTATCTTCCATAATTTGAAACAAATTGGAGTTTTCTAGAAGTACGAGAATCATTGGAAAAATACTAGAAATGTTATTTATTTCAAATGAGATTTAAATGTATCTCTTTCAATAATATTTATTGATGTTGGTGTTTCACAAAATAGTGTCATTGTTCCTTTACTTTTTATTTTGTACATGACTGATTTGGTTGCTGTTTTTTCAAATTTCCACGTATCAAAAATATTAATTAAAAGGAGAAAAAAAGATTTTCTATATTTTCAAACATAATAACGAGGAATTTCAACATTTGTTCGAAAGTAGATTCATTAAAAGCATAATGTATGACTATATAAACAAAGTACATAAATACATGAACTAGTATTTTTTGACAAAGGAACTTCATTGTTGAAATCTATCGTACATTGGCTTTAGACCACAGAGCTGAAGCGTTGATATTCAGAGGTTATGTGAATCTTGTATCCGTATATTATATTAGTAAGTTTTATTTGATTCGCATATTCATTTGAGTTGACTCGGCTGACTTAAGGTTTAGTCACTGTCATAATCATAATAACAAATGAAACCTGTGAAATTTCTGTATGGAACGACAGTTTCTCGTCAATATTTGATGATTTTAAATGTCAACGAACTATTCGGTATGTGAAATGATATTAGATCATATTTTTCCTTCCATCTTAGTTAATAAATAATACAGTTACGAAGGCAGTGAAAAAATCGCCAGCTGAGTTTGTTCAATATAGTACATCAGGTATTGGCAATGTATATCTTTGTGAAGTGTTTTAAGGTTCTCCACAATGAGCTAATCTGCCTTATAAAATCATCCAACTCTTATTTATTGCATCTTCAAACCTGGTGAAAGAAAAAAAATTGTGATGATATTTTCTTCACTTCAGAAATTTCGAATATCTACAAAACGATGTAAGAAACTATTCAAACTAAATTCTAGCGATTTTGTTCATTATTTTTGGAAAGTGTGGTAAAATTATCAGCAGAACATGTAAAAAGATCAACGAAAGGTATCCGAATCTACCGCTAACGAACCTCAATAAATGTATGCGATTTTCAAATTCAATATTTTTGGGGAAATTTGAAAAACACGAAAAAAATTGAGAGTGGAAATATTGATATGAATAGATCTGAAATAGTAAAACTATCATATGTAATATTTCAAAATATGTTCTAATCGCTAGACATTCACTCCCAAGCACTTCAAGATACGGTTGTTGACTGCTTTCGTCGTAGAGATCTGATTTCAATGGGATCCAGATCTTCAAATGTTTCTGTAATCTTTCCTAACAATTCCTCTCTCGAACGCACGGGTATTTTGTAAACTTTTTTTTAACATTCCCTACAGATAAAAATCTCATGGATTGAGATCAGATGTTCTCGCTGGCCAATTCCAAATTCCATGGTCCCAAGCGTCTTTCCCAAAAATCGTCAAGTATGTCCAGTTGCGCGTTCACTTCTCTTGAACAATGTGTAGGAGCTCCGTCTAGTTGGTACCATAATTTTCTCTGAATTACTGAAAGAGGACTGCAACTTCATGGAGCTCATCAACTTCATAACAGACGATGAAATTCTTGACACTAATACACTTTTCACTAATTTGGATCCGATACATGGATGATCGTATTAGTTATTTTCGACACGAATAGTAGTAATGTGAAGGATTTTATGACTTGCCTCAACATATCTTCGAATATAAATTTGGCGTATGAAATTGAAAGAGTTACAAATTGGATATTTTAGAAATGAGAAACGTCGATACGAGTTTAGAATTGTATTTGGGAGAGATATTACCGCTAAATAACTCCTTGATAGCTCCCACCATGCGCCGGCGGGTTGGCTGTCCTTGTTCATCTTTTACTGCCTGAAACAATATGCGTGCTGTTTTTGGTGAGTGCATTGACTTGGGATGTGAGGGTTGAGCAAATCGGCCATCGGATGTTTGCTTCCACGTAGCCCCGCTGGATACGGGAATGACAATATCACTTGTGGTTCTGTTATTCCCTAACTGAATGGTATCCCATTCGAGATACCAGGCGTCCTCTCGTCGTAGCATCGCCTTGTCATGGCAATGCGGAGCTCTGCTATGATTGACCTTCTTTCCCTAGCTACTCGTGAGACTTTTATGGACAGAGAAATCTTAAAAATTCAACTCACCAGCGCCTGATCCAATAACTGAATAAAAAAAAATTTGGTGGTTCAACCAGGGAATGACTGAGTTGTCTCCTCAAGAGCGGGGTACCTTATGAAACCGCCTTGCACCAAATTCTTGAGCGGCGTACGCGGAATCTGTCTCAGATGGAGGAACAAACCACCTATGGACAGATTAGCAAACGTTTGCTCAAGTGATGATTCACCAAACCAGAGGCGAAAAAGCCTTGCACTTTTGGATCAAGGCATCGTCAGGTGTAGTTGATGTGCAAAAACCCTCATATGGGAAGTTTGTAGCGGGTATCAAGATGGGAATCTTGCACTTTGACTATCCGACTACCTCATTAACTATGAAACAGCAGAGCATATAATTTGTGCCTGTCCCGCTGAGGTGCGAATCGGGTTTTTAGAGTTCGGAAGTGCCATACTCTCATCATCTGACCTGAAAGACCATTCACCATACAAACTAATCGGCTTCGTTAAGATGCTGGGTTCATTTGGACGAGTGTGAATAGGTGTGCCACAATAAATTCATTGCGGGTTGCGGTGAAGGTTCGAATAGACCCCCTCTCTCTGTACCAAACCTAACCTAACTACCATGCTCCACAACAGAAAGAGCCGGTACGAAATTTTTCTGTCCATAGGCTGGTAACGTTCCTCTCGAGCAGAGAAAGATATAACATCGAAAAAAAGTTATCAAGGAGGTAGATGAAAGTAACGTATATCCTTCAAGCATATGGATGAGTTGATTGCGGAGAGAAAATTTAAAGTGCCTTCGTAAATCCTCGTCTTTTCAGAAAGACGAAGTGCTAATATCTGAAATTTTTCCATACGAACTAAAATGCTCCAATTGTTAAAATTTTCAAAAAATTTTACATAAAAGTACTTTCATGTACTACTCGTTGTACAAATGTTGCGTAACCCGAAAGACAAAACGCAGTAGCAGGATAGTGCTGAAATCATTCAAGCAGACTGGTTTCGAAGTATTGCCTCTCATCAGTAAGGGCAGATCTATACCAAACAGCAAAGTGTCCGGAACTCGATTAATTTCAAACCGCCCTTCATGCCTCCTCGCGGGTGCCCTGAGTGCCCTGAGTTGAAATCATCTACATATGGTTAATGTGTGCAGAACATCCCATCTCGTCCATCCACCCTGACCTCTTTTAGTCGAAAGTCAGCCTATAGGTGCTTTTACTTTCTAATCTAATGATTAATTTCACCGTGGCTCATCTGCATGTAAGAAACTTTTCTTCAAGAGAAGAGATTGTGAACTAGTAACAGCATCACCTCGTGAATAAAGCCCCAAGCGGGGAAGAAACATCCTATGTACTAATACTTCAACAGAGATCAAAAGCTGTCTAAATGTTTTTCGTTTATCCAGCATCTGCGAGACTAGCCTCTGTGAGGTATCTTGCATGAATGCCTGTCGGATATAATTCAATATCCAGCGTGGTATCAGCTGGTGAAGTAGTTCTTTATCGACAGGCATTTACCAGAAACCACTATGTAGGTAGTTGGGAAAGAGGAATATTTCGAGATTTTATTTGGAAAAAAACGTATGGGATTCACAAAACAAGCTGTGAGGATTTCGATAAAAAATATGTTGGTCAAACTGAGCGAACTATAATAGCAAGCTATAAGGATCATGTGTCACACATTTTCGTTGAGTAGAAATGTCCAGTGTTGCTGAACACGCCACTGTGATAGTATGTCAAACAGTATAATAATAATAATAATAATCGTCTTTATTATTTTCAAAAATAATGTAAAAGAAAACAAGATTGAAGAAATACACCAACAGAAAATTTTTGAAAATGAAGGTTCCTGAATAAATTCAACAACTGAACTGAGAGTGAGGAATGATTGTGGGAATGCTCGAGACCGGTACATGACTTCAAATTTGTAGATTCCTCCGAAAGTTCAGAAATCGAAAAATGTTGCACTCTCAGGTAGAATAATATTAGGTACCAGGAATTGACTCAATGACCCTCATTAAGTAAGGTAATGATTCGTCTGGATATGTATGAAAACACTAGCATAGTCGTTTAAAGTAGCACCTCCTGGTGATGCTAACTCCGTGAGCAAAACGCGCGTCGAAAGCCAATATTTTTGTTCCGGTGAAGAAAAAGTGTTTTCGAAAGATTCATTTCACACCAGAAGTTCCAAATTCCACTCATAATGATAAATGTGGATTGTTATGTAACGTACATATTTGAATGAATGAAACTGAATAAAAAACTACTGCGATACTCTTAGAAACCATTCACACCATGCACTTCTCAGCCGTCCCTTGTATACTTAATGCTCGGTCGAAACCTCTAAATTTGGAGGCATCTAATTGTCGACACCGTTTTTTCGGTGGAAAATGACGATAATAAATCGTATCAAATATCGAGTGAGGTGCGGTAGGTAGCAGCTTAACAGCCCAACAGGTTCTCTTTAGCATAATCATCGGCGCTGGAATGCAAATTACTATACGAAGAAGAGGACGAAATATGAAGAACAATGCTATAAACTCTACAAATTGATTGGGAAATATGCCCGTTGAGAATACAACGATTAGTTTCGGACTTCGTATTCACGGTTGAAAAATTGATTTATTAGATGTTTCGAGATATTCTAATTTGAATCGGAGATTTGGAAGATCTAAGATAAAACATCAAAAGGAAAAGGCAGAGGTCGCTAGGTGTTTCGACAATGTTTTGTTTCTCAAGAATATTTTGTGATTTAGAAACAAACTGGTTGATGCAAGTATGCATCAATGTTATCTCAAGAATACTTTAGCCATCAATGTTTTATTTCTATAATATCTGTATTGTCTCCAATCCCTCTAAATATCTCATATTAATTACTCATCTTTGCCCCGAAGTTCGGTGAAGAATTCGAAGTCATTTCGTGATGATTCAAATCCATTAAAATATAATATCAAAAAACCAGTACTTCTTCTTCTTCAAAGTTATTGAACTCGATATAGCAATGTAGTATAGGCAGTTCATTGAATAAAATTCATGTGACTCAAATTGGATAGTAATACGTATTGACATAATCATAGCCTCCTGAGGTTATTGGAATTGGAAAAAAAAATCAATAATGTGGTTCCGTCAAACATCACAAAAAAACTTGGAAGTCTAGGACTTCAATGAAAGCTCAGAAATGTGTTCCTCTTCTACAGATTCTGTAGTGTACCTACTGTCAGATACTCATTAAACTGCCATACTCAATTGTTTAGGGAATTACCCTGATTCATACTTCTCCAAAATTCTTCTGTTTCGAGAAAAATTCATCATCTGACTTAGTTTTACGAAACCGTTTTCCTCAACGAATACGATCGATTCCAGTACATCATTGCATAGGAACAGGTTTTGCTGTAGTGTGATACTCTGATACTCTTCACTGGTCTCAGTGAATATGTTAAGACGTGTCTTAACAAACGAAAACCTCCCCCGAGAATGAAAAAACTGGATAAAGACTGTACTAGTTCATAATTGTAACATATCGAAACGAAAACTTCATAACGAATTGAATTGATGGATGTAGCCGTTACTACATGATAGAAGATCAATATGAAAATTGTAAAATAAAACTTCCTATGTTTTTATACCAAGTGTTTTTGTAACTAACGTTGCTGCGATTTCGTCCCACAAGTACATTTTCAAACGAATGAAATAAACTCGTTTGAAAATGCCCTTATAGGACAAAACTGCAGTACCGTTAGTTACAAACACAAGTGGTATAAAAAAATATGTTTACATATGTTTAAATATGTTTGAAATATGTTCTCCGTTAACCAGATGTCGCACCCCTACGAACGATAACTCTCAGAAGTCGAAGCTTGTGCTAGCTGAGCACTAACGAGGTCTTACCTTTTAACGTGTGATTCCTAACACGGGTTGAACAATGGCATTTGAAAATCGATCGTTCAGCCTGCGGC
>WOGP01002189.1:0-17220 GCA_015342065.1 Leptinotarsa undecemlineata
GTCAATAAGATCAGAAACACTATTGACTGATGACAGAAAAGCTAGTAAAGCTAAGGAAGAAGCCGAGCGTAGCCCGAGTCTGCTAAGGTTTACACGAAGCGTTTCCTGGAACCATGAATCATTATTGAAATAATTGTTTGTAGTAACATATTCCGTCGTGTTACGGAGTAAATTATCAAATTCTTCAAGCTCTAACTGACTTAACAAGTGGGGGAACATTTGAGGGCGTACATGAGTTTTGGAATCGCCAAACAATTTTTCAAAAGAAAAACTGCAACGTGTTTAGGAAGTTCATTTAATTCCCATTTTTCTCGAAGATGTTCTCAAAGTGAATCTTCAGAAAGAAGAGCACACAGGAGACTCCATTTAGACTTTTAAATTCTTATTCCAGGAGCCAAATTCAAAATGATGCATTCGGAAATATTAATCGGAGTTGGAAGAGTAATCAACTCGCATTTATCAAAATTCAGTTCAAGTCCAAGATATTTTGAATAATCAATTATTTTTTCTAAGCCCTCTGAAACAATGTTTTCATCGCTGGCTATTGATCGTCCAACTACTAACAATTAAATTCGAATGATGAACTTCTAGTGAGTTCGTCGATGTTCAGACAAAAAGAGTAGGTCCTAAGGGATTGCCTTGTTAAACACCTCTCTCAGACAGGTGAATCGGGATTTGGATGAAGATTAATTATATCTACGAGCAGCACGAACAACAGTTTCATATTCACCTGCAGTACTGAAACCACACTGTAGTAGACGCAACATCGATCCTAGTTCGTCTTCATTCCTCATACAACCAAGTTTATCTACCAATCGACGCTAATAGTTACCGACAGCAATTAGTCTTACTCTTCCATCCTTTTTCCGAAGAGCACACAGTGAAGCGCCAAAAAGTACAGGACAAAAGTTATCTCCTATTAAGAAAGGTAAAATGCCTCCATCTCCATTCCCCAAACTCACCCATAGAATATGTAAATCGGGCTGAAAAAACATGTTCTAGGTGGTCCATAGGTCACGTGACTCGCCTTTCTCCTGCTGGGGAGCCAAAAAATTGTTTTTTTTATTTATTTTTTCCCAGTTCACTATTTGATGAAAAATTCTAAAAAATTCATTAGTATGGGTGATGATAACACGTTAGGAAAAAAATTTTTTGGTCTCCAAAATCCCGTGCCCACCACTTGAAAAAAATTCAAAAAATTAAAATGACAAAAAAATGTTAAAAAAATACGTCAAATTTTTTTTTCATAATAAAATACGCCTTCATGAATTTTTTCTGATTTTTTAAGACCTGGGCATGTTTTTAAACGTCCATTGTTTGTAATTTAAATCGTTTTTTACGTTTTTTTGGCAGTTTGTCACATTTTAGAGCACCTTGCGAGCTCAGGAATGCATATTTGATTTCGTTGAACCGGAAAATTGAATTTCTCAGAGAATTTCACATAAGTATAGACACCAAATATTAATTGTTTTGTTGTTAAAACACATGGATAGGGAACTGCATCTACTTAGCCCGTATCGTTCGTCAATTTTCATCCGACTACGTACGAGGTGCGAACCGATCCCTTTCTGCTGGTATTTGATTGCGATCTAGTGCGAAAAAGGACACACAAATGGACTATGAAGAGTTAATTTCGCTTGTTCAGGAAAGGAAATATTTGTGGGACCAACGGGAAAGTAACTATCGATATATTGATAAATATTAACATTCAATATTAAAAATACAGTTTCTTTAAAAAATTAAAAGTAATTTTTGCTTTATACATTTTCCGTAATGTCACCAACCAGCTGTTCTTGTGGAAAGATCGTCCCTTGAAAATTGCTGAATTTTTCGAGTTTTGGAAAAATGTACCCTTTCTCAATCGAAAATAAATAAGTGATCATGCCACAAATGAGAAAATTCGCCCTCCTTTCATTTTGCGCCTTTGTCGATATTGCCAGTGCCTAATAAGACGGTTAATCAAATAGGTAATTCCAAAGCGAAGCGAACCTGTTCCGAAGAGCCATTTCGCCTACTACGAATCTGAACGAATACTGCGGCAAAAGGAAATGGAAGATGTGCATTGAACGATTTCGTACGAATGGCGTTCGCACGAATTCGTTGCTTCTCAGTTCGCAACTTTCTGTCGCCAGTGGACGAGAGGCCTCACTTCACCCTACTAACTCTGCGTGTGTATATATTGTGGTTGTGTTTACACATATATGGTTCGTCCTTCTGACGAATTTCAGTCCAAAGGGTAAGGGAGCCATGTATCAATCCTGAACAAAATCAAGACGAACATCGAGACATATATGGTTGTGCATGGTTTGTGTATTATTTGAGTACGCTGTGCATGCGTTGTGTTACAGTCGTAATTGAAAGCAAAAAGGAAAAAACTGAATGGTTACCTTTGGAATTCAATTTTCCTCTCAGAAACTACGCGCGATGTCATATTGCATATTATATTTGAAGAAACACGAAGAGACCGACATCTCACAAGTTAGAAAAAACGTGAATATTGCGACATTACAAAATAGTTTTATTTCTATCAAATTTTAAATAAGCTGCGAGGACCAGTTGTGTTTGAATTGCTGGTTCGTCAATTTTTGCCATCAGACTACTTTCTGTGGAATGTTAAAAATTGTTTATTTGGCTATTTTGAGATTTGTTTTTCATAGGTAAAGTAGTTAGTGATTTTTGACACCTTTGAATGTAATTTTTCAAGCCAATTTGACGAACGACTGTAGTACAAAGGGTTTTTCACAAATATTGTAGAATAGGTATTTGTTCTCAAGGATAAAATTCACTACGAATACTGCTGGATACGTCCACTCGAATAATCTGTGATGTGATGCCATGATCATAAAAACAATAAAAACCAATGTTCATTTGTCTTATGAGTAAATACTTAAGAACTTAGTTGCTCGTCAATCATGACAAAAGTTTTTGATGTGCTTGCGAAGAAACTCTTGTTAGAAAAGTTCAATCAAAATCCATAACTTTATTGAGAAAACTCATAAACCAAAGGGCTTTTAATTTATAGAGAAGAATGATGCCCAAAGAATTGAAGTCTCTGAGAACAAAATGGGTTCGGGACGAGTCAAGGTGTACTTTATGCTCCAAACGCTTACGAGATCTAGGTCCAGACATAGGGAGAGGAAGAAAAAAAAATCAAGAGTAGAGGCTTCAACTTTTTCTTCTGACTACGGTATTCACATCATTCAAGAAGGTGAATACGTTTGCAAAAAGTGCTACAATATTCTTCGATAAAAAAAAATTCAAAAAAGAAAAAGCCAAGGCTCAAGAAAAACTAGCAACGGCTCAAGCATCAATCCAATTGCCGGTTCCAGATGTCATCTCAACTCTTGCTACACCAACATGCGGTAATCTCCATAATCCTGCTGAAGTGGATGAACCCGTTTTCCGCAGTGGTGTTGAATTGAATATGGAAAGCGAGTCAGTCCCTAAATCTGAATCTCAAACATCAAGTGAAACATCCATTTACTCTGAAGCAGTTGTTAAAGAACCTGCAGAAACTGTAACGATGCAATTTAACCGACTTCTTGAAAGTAAAAAATATTGTTTCATTTGCCATTCATTACAAGATCTCTGGGACGTACCTTTTGAAACTAGAATTCAAGTTTTTGTAAAAAATAGAATCTTTATTCCCAAGAGAAATCGAAGGTGCAAGGCGCACTTGTTGGGTAAACGTTTCTATGTAAATGAATTGGATAGAATTGTTATATTCTCCGATGAGTCCGAGATTGAAATATCAGAGGTTGAAAATTTAATGGAAAAACTATCTAAAAATGCAGATTCACGAGTCATAGATGAGATTGGAAACTACACTATGTCAGAAGAAAGGGTAAAATCTTTGACAGGATTTTCATGGACCGATATTCTAGAGTTGCGTAAATTACTTGTAACTATGAGAGATTCTGAAAATCGATATGTTCTTCAAGCTCTCATCATTTTCTTGTTCAGATTGTGAACGCAACGGGATTGGTAGGATCTTAGGATGACGTCAAAGTCCATGTCAACAACATTTATTTACATGCTAGTTACAATCTGAATCCACGGAGAATCGACAAGCTTCATGATGGGTCAGCGATACTCGACACCGCTGACGAAGATGAACTTGCATTTTTATTCCCATGAGAATTTTCATATTTAGATTCAGTCTGACTTGATACCTCCTTATTGGAACATGTGTTTTTGAATAAAATAAACTTTTTAAAAACTTATTTTTCGAAAATCAACTCTTAACTTATATAAGTAATATCCGTATGGGATATTGTGATAAATTGAAAAATCATGTTAGTTGTTCTACTAATTGCTGAGTCCAAGAAATTCATTGAGTTTGAGTTGTCTGCGTTTACTTCAATAGTGAATTTAATGTTTTCATGAATTTTGTTAATATCCCTATGAAAAGTATCCAATTGTCTCTTAGTACCTGTAAAACATACCAAAACATCTTCCACATATCTATGTCAATACAAGAAATTCTTAATCAAAGAATGTTTAAAAATCAACTTCCCTAGGTTATCCATGAAAATTTCCGCAAGTAAGGGGCTTAACGGATTTTCCATAATTAAACCTTTTGAAGAGAAATGAATATTTTTGTAGAATTGAAAATAACTTTGTTTGAGACATAATGACATAAGGTCAATGATTTCTTGTTTTATAACTGGGTTTATTCTATTTGCATCTAATAATTCTATTTCTGAAGTAAGGGTATCATCAGGAGGTATGCTGAGAAATATATTCTGCACATCAAAGGATAGTAATTTTGCGTTGTCAGGCCCTCCATTTTTATTGATCGAGTGAAATGAATTCCGTAGATTGAATTTTGGTTGAAAGATACAACGGTTCAGGATGATACTGATTAGCCCTTCAATATTTCAAAGTCTCTTAAATTCAAGAATTCTAGGGGTTTTTGGACATAGTCGATTCGATCAATAGCCACCACAAGTAACGATGCAAAATTTGCCAAGCTGTGGTCTGCGAAACCATTGGACTCACCACCACATAGTCCGCTCGGTAGGACGATTATGGCGACCGAAGAATGAGGAAAGCGCGCGGTACGTTGCCCGAACAGAACACCCATTTTGATAAAATATTTTTTTTCTTTGCACGTGTTGTTGAAAGCTATATCCGTCCATGGTAATTTGGCAGAAACAGACTGAATAAATGACAACTAATTTAACAGATGTAGCCTCAACAAGATGGCCATGTGTATTAGTGAAAAATGTATGTAATTATCTGATAAAATGTCAAGCTCAAGTGATAGATATATTTCAGTCTTAATGTTGAATCTTTGTAGCCCCTTTAAAGATAAATACATATAAAGATATAACACTTGAAGATTTTGATCAATTTTTATTTTATTCAAAGCATGTGATGATGAAGTGGTTCTTGTTGATAGAGTTTGAGTAGCTCTGAGCTAGATTTCGCCAGACACTCCGTGTTAGGAATCACACGTTAAAAGGTAAGACCTCGTTAGTCCTTAGCTCGCAACTTCTGAGAGTTGTCGTTCGTATGGGGGCGGCAGCTGATTAACGGAAAAACAGATTTTAAACAGATTTTTTTAAACTCCTGTATTTTCTCCATTTTTGTGTACCCCTTATCATTTCTCAAAGAAGTAAATAATAATTATTATTATTCGATCATCAAAATAAAGTATGTGTTTGTAACATGACCTGTTGAACCCAAACATATATCAATATACTATGTGTTCCATTTAAAATTCCAAAGTTAAGGAAAATTTCAAAAGTGCTTGAAAAATATTTTTAAGGAGGGTCAAGCCTGAATTGGTTTATACTCGATATAATTGTAGCAGTTGTAATAATTATGAATAGAATTTGAAATACAGTATTTGAAATACTGAGGTATACGTTTTGGGTGAAAGGAAACATTTCCTAAATGGTGGGGAACTGTTATGCAAGGGTATATCAAGAGCACAGTCAAAATTTAGGAGAGGCGATCTAAGTTTGGTTAGAAGGGGAGCTTTTATTGAACTCAAAAAAATGGTTTGGTTTACCACTAACAACAAAATTATTGACGGCAACACACTTATAGAAATGTCGGAAAAAGTTTTGCCCTCCCAGCTTCAGGCTGCTGATGCCAGCACTCACCTGGATCATATTTGCGCTCTTAATATCAATTCTAGAGCCTCCTATATCAGACTTTCAGGGATTATTTGCACTATTGGACCTGCTTTAAGGAACCCTGATCTGATTAAGTCCAATCTATATGTCTTGGTGTTTGCAGTGGAAAATAATTGAGTAGTTTCTATTAACAAATTAACATTACTAATATGAATTTTTGTAATATATATTCAATATAATTAATAATATAATAATATAATTAACTGTTCTGTGAAAATATCCCAAAGAAGTGTTACTCCAATCCATCAAATGAAACGCAATTTGCCAAAATATTTGCACTACTTGCCCGTATGGACCATAATGAGTTTCAGTGACTCTCTCTCTTGAAAAGGTGCTTTTGCAACTGTTGGTTCCACTTCTGTGGACACACACATGGGTCTGCCGACCTCTCGGGAAACTTTTCGTCTCCGTCTGGCCCAAACGCTATTCAGATCGACTTCATCCAAACTAAATATCCAAAGTGCAGGGCCGCGGCTAATAAAATGACCCGTTTGTGAATATACAACGGCCATATATCAAACGGGATCTTTTAATCAATCACTGGAAAGTAAGCGGTGTCGCGGAGATGTCGAGAGAGACTCCATTGAAAAGTGGTCGACCGAGTGGCATTTATGGATGACGGACTTACGCGACCCGTGTATTAGGAAAAAATTCCAGAGGACGAAAAGATGGCGATTAAAAATCAATTACGGCATAAGGGAAGACTGCAGCAGGGTTGTTGAGGGTTTTCGTAGCTGGATGTAATTTTGGCTTGGCATTTTCTTTCCTTTGAAGAACGACATAATTTTCAATTACTACGTTTTCAAACACCAATGATTGATTTCAGGGTTCAGTCAATACACAGGTTGCTTCTTGATACTATTCAAGAGGTTTTTTGGGTCTATTTTGAGAAAATAACTACAGGGTGTTGACATTTCAATAAATAATATTTTGTATGATAACTTTACTATGACCATGTTCATATTTTTTTGAAACGTATTTCACATCTGCCATGCATTAACAACATATTCTGCTGTATAATATAATTTGCATTGAATGAGTTTAAAGAGATCTGTTGAAAACATCTCTAGATTGTTTAATCTAAGAAGTAGGCGGCAGATTGAGACCTTAGAGAGAACTCGTGACGAGATCTGGGGAGTAGGCAGATTGAGGCCCCGGCATCAAGCCACTTAAAATTTTTGAAAATGGCTTCAAAAAACAGAAAATTTTATTTCTCATTTTTCATCATCTTAGGTGTATATAATGATTATAATAAAAAGGTAAAAAAAAAGTACAATAAGTAAAATACATGGGTTTGGTAAAATCCCGGAGCGGAATTCAGAAGACAAGCCTGTGCAACACGCCAAATCCTGCTCTTCCATCCAAGTCCTTTACAATATACAAAACTTAAAGTATTTATCAAACATATAATGTACAAAAAATTATAGTGCTTATGTAGTAAGAGAAAGAAAAAAATGTGTTGTGGTGGGAGGCACTTATTGTATTGTTATGTCGGATATTCACTTCATGTTCATTTTCACGAAATCGAACTTTATCATAAACATATTGTGGTAATTCGTTGATGATTATATTGTGAAATAAGGTTGGAGATTACAATAAGAAACGATTCTGCATTGACAGCCATTGCGACTGTGAAAGCTTATGAGAAATATGCTGGAACTTACGGATGCCATAGATGTAGCGTTAACAGGAATTTTGGACTTTTGGTATCCTGCACAAATCTAGACTATCCAAACAGGGAAAATATACAGGTGAACAATAGATGAACTGTGAAAGGATGAGAGTCTGGCATAAATTGGTTTTTGTCTAAGTATTTAGGTATGCTCGGTGAGGGTAAATTAATCTTAAGTTCGCGTAAGCTCTCTGGATATATAATGAAACTTGCTTTTTGAACCTGAAATTATTATCCAACATCAAGCCAAGATTTGTTGCCTCCGGTACTATATTTAGAGTTATACCATTCAGAGAAATATTTACTTGAGGTAAATACATTTGGCATAATAACTTGGGACCAAACATGAGAAGCTAAGTTTTATTAGGATTGAGTTGCACTTCGTGTTTCACAGAAGAATCATAAATGTTTTGAAGTTCAGTATTGATGTCAGCAAAAGCCTCATTCAGCAAAAGCCTCATTCAGCAATTCTGGTTTAAACGATACATAAAGATGAGTATCATCAGCGTGAGCATGATACTTCCAGAGAGTTATCTTAGTCGGTATATTTGAGGTATATAAACTAAAAAGCAGAGGCCCACGTATAGATCCTTGCGGAACACCGCGCATTATTCTCACCGATTCAGATACTTCGCCTTCAAGTTTCACCATTTGATGTATATCTGTGAAGTATTCTTGCAATATCTTAACGGTTGTTTTAGAGAAGCCAATATAATTGAGCATAGTATTTCAGGATTCAATGAGTCGAATGCTTTACTGTAGTACAGTAAGATCAATAACAAAATGTCTCCTGTATCTGTTGCTGCCAATATGTCATCCGTCATTTCAAGCAAAGCTGTTGTACAGCTATGTAGAGGCCTGAAACCCGACTGAAAGGGAGGCATTAGATTAAAGTAACTTATATATTCCCTAATTTGTTTGTTCAACATGCGTTCCAATAACTTAGACATGGTGGGTAGAATACTTATGGGTCTGAGCTTCATAGTTTAAAATATCAGCTTTTTTGGGGACAGGTATAACATACACAATTTTCCATTGAGTTGGAAAAAAATGTTCAAGAATACAGCTATTGACTATATTTAATAAAGCACTTTTTATTATCGGAAAGCATTTCTTTATAATTGTCATATTAATACCATCTACTCCAGTTGCATTAGTTTTCAAGCAATTTACTGCATCTACGTTTCCTTCAGATACAAGGTGAAATTCGAAATTATTTCCGTCCAGAATCGGGGATATGTTGTTATTATAAAATTCAATGAATTTTTTGTTGTCATCATTGAAATTTGGGACACTGTTTACAAAATGGGAGTTGATCTTATTGGCGTCATTCAAATTTCCTGGGATTGCAACGTAAGATTTTTTGCTTGTAACATTCAAGTTTCTCAGCTCTTTCCATAGTTGCTTCTGGTCTTTATTGGCATAAACACGGTTGAAATGACTTTTTTTCATGATTTATAGAAGTGTTGGTAATGTTTCGGAGATTTTTATAATGACGAAAATCATCCTCTGACTTAGTTTGCTTGTATTTCAGTTTGGCTTTGTTTCTGAGATTCATTAAGTAGGTTAATAGTTTTCTCTAAGATTATCGTTCAACCATGGAGAAGGTGCCTTTGTTAAATTCACCAACCGCATTGGGGCATGACGATCAATTACTGTTACGATAGATTCACTGAGTATTTTCAATTTTTTATCTATATTTTTAGTATAGTATATTCTATGTAAATTCATTTTCTCTAGCCCGGAGCGAATATTATATCAACATTTTTGAAGATTCTACAGTATTTCATGACAGGTTCCGTCTTTGAAATACCAAGATCTGCAAAAATCGCACATGTGCACATTTCATTTCAGAAAGTGGTGGACAAAACCCATGACAAAAACGACGTTGGCCACTAGGTAGAGTCACTGAAATGCTCAATCAAGGTAAGCAAAGTAGTTCGTTTCAATTATTTGCTTTCTCTCACTAGTCCATTTATAAAATTCCGGAGAAGGACAACATTCAAATTCATTTTCACAGGAAATACAGTCCGCTCAATCGATACTCAACATAATTTTTGGTAAATATACCAGAAATTCATACTGCTTGAACCTTTCCCACCCCGACCGAGCCCAGCTCCTCACATATAAACGTCTTCTAAGCTTTATGAGGGTCGAACTCTTCCATTGGGAGACCTCCTATGCCCAACAAGTGTACTTCTACGCGGTCGTTGTGGGACAAAACCGATGAACGAGGAACGAACGCGCTCGATGTGAGCAATGCGCGCGCACTCTCCCGGTCACCAACGTCTACCTACTTGTTACACCGGAGTCTCCGCCAGCTCCGGGCCGTGCTGCTGGCAGCTTTCGCTCCGAAAACGCATCAGCTCTGAAAATTCCGTTTACTTTGCTATCCTCCGAGTGATATGTGGGTGAGAAGCGAAAGTGCTGCTTGTATAACGGGACTTTCCACCCTCTGCCACAGGTTGCCATTTTTATCGAGGATGCTCCCAACAGGTATGTATATTCATATATCCATCCGTCTTCTGTATCGATGTTTTCTCTCTCCTTGTTTGTACTCGACCCTAATGATGTTCGTGGTGTGAACCATCTCCTGTTGCTCGTAAACTAATTTTTGGGTATTTCACCTCCACCTCGTTCTGTGACCTGAAAATATAAATGGCTCGAGGACGGGTTGCTTTGGGCCTTGGCGAGACGTGTCTTTGGCTCGAGTTTTCCATCGTCAGAGATTAGCTTGGCACCGAAATCATCATATACTTTTAGTTTTTATGGGAGCGGTCGATGGGAATAATCGGATTGCCGGGAGATATATTCAGACAATTATTATCATGTTCGCATTTTTATTATCAGAAACCTATTTCAGAAGTTTAAAAACTCCATCGTATTTCCTCATATTGGAAAAAACTTCGGTACAACATTTTAGCATTTATTCGTCGACCAATATATTTTGCAACTGTCAATATTGAAAACGATACACGATTATACCAGCTTTATGACATATTGAATAACATTTATTGAAGCTCCTCAATGACCTTCCTACATTCCTCTTTCGAAAAACAAATTAGTTCATTGGACGATTTTAAAAAGTTCAAATTGATCATTTGTTCTTCTTACGATGAAAATAACATGGGTATTAACAATCAACGATAGTTGCCTGAAATAAAGGATTCTTCAATCACCAGAAAACGTTTCTTTGTTGTTCAAAAACAGTTCCACTGAAAAAAATATACTGATACTGACTTACTGCTTTACGAAAACCACATCTTTTGAATGGAAGTGACCTTACTTGATGAATTTCCATTTCGAAACTTACTATTAAGATTTATTTTGATTTTCACTGTAAAAGGTTCAAAAAAACGCGACACTGTTCCGCTATACAATAGTTTTCTCAAGCAAGATTTGATTAACCACGTTTAGATTGAATCATTTCATATTCTATAAACATTCTTATCTAGTTTTAACCACCTGAAAAGTTCAAAATAGTTTCAATAGTGAAAAATATGTGAAAATCGAATCAATAAATTGATGAATATTACATATTGATTATTCTAGAGCGACAAAGCCTGGAAAGAACACATTAAGTAACGGGTAGCTATTCAACTCAGAGTGATCAATCATTAGATTCTAGGTATTTTTGTATTTATTCATTTCTATACTTTCCAGCAGGTCAGATTCAAACCTTTCTTCTGAGTATGAAGAATTCGAAGTTCAGGATTGAACTTATGTTTCTCTGTAAATAAATAAGTAGCATGCAATGAATTTATTTCTTCATTCTGGCAACTGTTTCTATGTTCTTACATGTATGCTTCAAATGTTCTTTCACTTTGACTGATGCAAAACATCGGACATTAACAATGTATACACTCTTGATCAATGTAGAAATTGTTTAACAAGTCAGTTTTTTAGGCCTTAAAGTGGATGAGTGTCTCACATGGAATAATCACTGTCGAACACTACAATCCAAATTAAATTCCTACACATATCAGTTCAGAAATCGCAAACCCTTTCTTAACGAGGAACAACTACTAAAATTATATTATGCTCAGACTAAGATACGTGGTGCGCTTCTGGGGCCTATCCACCTCATCATTAGATGTTTTCATTGCACAGAAGCGCATTATTCGTACTGGAGTTTCAAAACGCTCATCCTGTAGAGATTACTTCAAGAGTCTAAAAATCCTTACGGTTTCATCACTGTTAATTCTTGAATTTTGCATATATGTAACAAAAATTGTAGTAACTTCACATCTAACCACTCGTAAACGAATACAAAACACGCCAACAAGACAATTCCTATATTCCTTTCAGTGTATAAACCTTCATTATAATTCTACTAGAGCAATGACTCCCTGGATTTATAATTCATTACCCGACGAAATGAAAAAGTGTGAAACACTCTATTGTTTCAAAAACAAATTGAAAGACTTTCTAGTGTATTTCTATTCTATAAAGGAATATTTACAAACTTAACATGTTATTTGCTCATTCGTTTCCTAATTTTTCTGATGTAATTGTTTCAGCCTTAAGTTATTTGTGTGTTCAATTTCATTTTTTTTTCACTAACTTGTATTCAAGAATCCAATACAATTTTTGATTGTCAAATTTTATTATTATTTTTATTTGACACCAAACTCCTGTCTTTTTTGTTTTTAATATACGTGCTCAAAGTATTATTGGTTTAAACGGTATATTCAATCCTTTATTTTTTAGAAAATGAGTAATCTTCAAACTATAGGTTGGCCCAAATCAGAATTTTGTTCAAAATATGCTCTATTCATCAACGTAATCTTCATCAAAAGCCACACAATCATTCCAGCGCTGCTCTAATATTTAAATACCACTTTTGTAGAACGATGTCTCTTTTTGTCTTAAAAAAGCCTTAAATTCAGCAATAATCTTTTCATTTGAGCGAAATCCATAACCTGTGAGTGCGGAAAATCATATATCGGTGAAATTAAGAGACCATTGAATGTTCGCATTGCCGAGCACAATCAATTTCAATTCAGCAAATCAGGAATAGTAAAGCATGTTTGGATCCATCAACATAACTCCGAATGCTCCCAAGCTGAGATCACACAAGAGGAACATTGGTTTAGGAGAAAATCCAAAGAAGCCGTATACATATTATTCAATAATGTATTCAGTCAAGCTAGTGTAGAGATACGCCACATATGGAAACCTATAGTCAACCGGAAGCGGTCAAACCCGCCAAACGGCCAGCTCCCGCTAAAACCGATGAAGCGGAGAGAAGGGAAGAGGGGATAGGTGAAAGTACTCGAATGACCTATAAATATTCAGCTCTCGGAATACCAGTCCAAAGGGTAAGTGAGCCAGGCTCCAACCTGTTCGAAACCAAGATGGCTGTCGATAATAAGTCCAATCATCAGCCGAAGACGATGACGGATACCAAATAATTGAACCGTCGTGAATTAACTTGGCTTGGAAGTTTTTTATTTTATTTTATTTATTTTCATTTCTTTTCAGGTTTTTTGCTTAGTATAATTGTTTTTTTTTCTCAGCTATTCTTTTTTATTTTTCTTCTTTAATTTTTAATTTCTTTTTTTAAATTATTTCAGGGATTTCAAATCATTTTATATGATATCAGACAATGGAAGTCCGATGTAATGTAATTCATCATGAAACATTGTCAATCACCCTCAAACAAATGCTATTATATTATTTGTTCCACAGCATTCCTTCCATTGAAATTATCAGCCTAGTAGAAAATCTGTTGAACAGGAGGTCAATTAATCCACTTATGAATGAAGAAATATTAAACTTGTTAACTGTGTGTTTATCGTAGAATTATTTCTGATTTACCTCAATTCAATGAGAAACCCACAGACCAAACCGACAGAAATGTTCATGAATGATTTTCGTGAATCCTCCCATACGGATATCATTTATATCAACACGAAGTAGCAGCATTCAATAACATGATCCACAGACTAGTGAATATTCCTTTGTCGGATGTGGATTTCAGTGAAGAATTGAATCTCAGAAAACAGATTGCGATCAACAACTGTTATGATAGTAATCTAATGGATTCTTCTCTATTCAAAAAACTTTACAGTCAAGCCATGAAGGAAACTTCCCCGATTCAAAGAGACGAGGAGGAAAATTATATAACTTTGACATTTTTGGATCTACCTAATTATTTTCTGAAGAATGATGGTGTTGATGTAGTGTTTGAAACGAATAATCTTGTGTTACATGTCCGATGTGCTATATAGGTCAGACTGGAAGAACATAGACAAATATTTGAGAGTACAAGAACGAATTATGATGAGATATTCAAAATATCATTCAGAAAGAATAATGAAGAATTTTCGTCAAATTGCCATGAAAATATAATAAACTGACTTTTCGTACGACATGTAATAGTTTTTTGACTCGGGGCATAAATTTTAACATATTAAAGATGAGATTGAAATATTTCATATTTTATTCGATGACTATAACAATCAGGTATACCAACAATATTTATTGTTTTCACTATTTTCATTAAGAACTAGAAGTGCCTGCCGAATATTTTTAATATATAGAAAACATTCAGTTTAGGCATAGAACGACATTTGTAGGCAAAATCTTATCCTCGTAAACATTAAAAAATGAAAAATGTGAAAAGTACTGAGAATGTGATGTAACGGTCAGCTATATCAAAAAAATCTCAAAATAATATTAGCTCTCGCATTTCTTTTATTTTTAGTTATGGACAGTCCGGCAACATTGTATTCTTCGGCTGACCAGAGAGTGGAAAAACTCTCATGTGCATTGATGATAATATTATATTATGATAATATAATATACATATTATATTATCATCAATGCACATCAGGTGTATATATTTCGGTTTTCTTAATTTTTTGTGAGTTATTGCTGAAGTTTGACAACGGTGCTAGGTTCGGCTAGCTGGTTCTTTCGATTTGAATAAATTGTGGAATTGCTCATATTTCCTTATCCCAACTTTCCTTCCCAACCAAGTTTACCGAGTGAACACAGTTGGACTGACAAATCAAGGAAAAGTATCAACAACCAAATCCAGTCTGTGTGAATAATTTTCAATTCCAGAAATTTCCAACTGAGCTAAAAGCGAAGAATATTTATCTAGTAAAAGTGATCACATTCTATAAAACGGATTAGCTATCAATATCTGAGAGACTACAGATGCCTGGTAAAATTTTGATCTTACTGATGTTCAACATAGTTTGGTAAATTTAAATTCTTCTGTTATCAAAGACCGCATAATGTAAAATTCAGATTATAAAATCACTCTCATCCACCATAGAATCATCAATTTTTTAGGCAAATGTTCAGTGAAACATATGAATAAAGGGATAGTTTCCAGAATGAAAAAATTTATTCAACTTACAACGGGACGTGAATAATTATAAAGTTAAACTTCTTTTTTTCCAGAAGGAAGGTTTGAAAGTTGACTATCTGGAAAGGAAGTACGAAAATTCCCAAAATCTAATGATACAATCTAATTGAGTTGAGTATCTTTTGGGAAATGTTCTTACCAATACAATACCCTACAATAAGTATTTATTTGGTTTTCACAAGCACAATTTCACTATTGAACAAATATTTTCACCTTTTCAGGTGATTGAAAGTATATTGAGATCAATGTTTTGATTGGTTTTCGGATTTTGCCGTGGTCTTCTTTGGTCTCCAAACGTTTCAACTGCAATTGCGTCAGTCATCTCCAGTGGCGTAGTCGAAGTAATACGAAACATACGATTATTTCATTTACTTTGCGTTACGTGGCTTCCGTGTGGGTAGCTCGCTGTTTATTCCAAAATTAACAAAGTAGCTCAACACTTTGAAGAGGTTGGCGACCACTGGTGTATGGTATGGGGGTTTGCTGGCCAAACTTCGATGCTATGGCTTGTCGGATAATTTTTGTGTATGGCTCTCCAGCTTCCTGAAATGATGTTCCCTGCAAGAATCCAATATAATGATCTGGTGACGACAGCACACTAGTCTCGTCATTTCATTTGGAATCCTGGATATTAGATCTTGATAAGGATCTAGAAGTGATTACGAATTGGAGTGAAAGTAGCCAGGTTCAATTCAATGCCACACAAACTCAGGCATCGGTTTTCTCCAACATGATGAATGCCTCCGAACTGGATATAATAATGGTTCAATTCAATACACCTCAAACTTTAGTGTTTAAAAACTCATTCAGTTGGAGTACTACGTTAATGTGGACTTAACTTTTTATGAACGTTATTCCAAATGGATTTAATCTCCAGCGATTCAAATTCAATGTGAATCGCTACTTTCGCACAGACATCGATTTTAGAGCGCCTTGAGAATTTTTCTGTAGTGCATTTGTTTTGTCTTCGAAATGAATAATTACGCCAGCACTAAAATCCTATATTTCAATATTAGATTAGAATCAATTATCTGGTCAGATCGTATATCATAGTGATGTTTATAGAATATAAAATGTTTAATTTGATAATACTCAAACATTTCTTGAGAGAGCTATTGCATGGAGAAACACGTGTAGCAATTTTGTGAACAAATTAAAATATAACTCATTAGTGAGTTTTGAAAAGCACATGGTCGGTTTCAGATTCATTCTGGATATACCGATTTCTCTGAGACTTCAACACCTTACTGAGTTCAAAACTTCGGCATAAGTAAATGATCTACATCTGATTTACAATCCATTTCATCAAATATGCCAACTCTTCATTTAGACATATTGAAATCATGAGTGCCTCGGGGAGCCGCAAATGGACCCGATGTTTTTTCTCTTCTTGTTGGTATTCGACATTAATGATGTTTGTGATGTCGATTCTCCTGTTACTCCTAAACAAGCTTCGAGATTTTCAACCTTCGCCTCGTTGTGTAACCTAAAAATATAAAGGGCACGAGGATGGGTGGATTTGAGGATTTGAGAGACGTCTCTTTGGTTCAAGTTTTCCGTTATCGCGGATTAGCTTCGCACGGGAATCAGCTTGGAGTTTTATGAGGGCGTTCGAAAGGGTTAGCATCAACCGGAATAAGTCATCAGATTCTCTGGAGATATATAAATGAATATTATGATGTTCAACCCTCACCAGCGTTATCAAAATCCCCAGTGAGATCTTCGGGAATTCAGATATTTTTTCTTATATTGGACAAAACCAAAGTTTCCGTCGACGAATACCTTCGATTTCAGAATATTAAACTCTGGTGAAAAGCGAAAAGCTACTGTGCAGCGAAACACATGTTTCGCTGCACAGTAGCTTTTTCAAACGTGTTCACTAACATACTGAAATCTACATACATTGTGAAATATTACTATCTACCTAGAAGTTAATAATATTCTAGGAACTAATTGATGACAGTTTTACCTGAGTTTAACGAACATTTATACCTGTGTTTAATGACTAGGTCAACTAATTA